>JAMFTS010006445.1:0-23551 GCA_028095005.1 Rhynchospora pubera
GCCATGGCCCCTAAAAAAGGTATCTACTCGCGATAAATCATCAAACAGAACATCCAAGTATAAAAGAGAAAAGAAAACATAAAAAGGAAATAAAGTTACAACAGAAAAGCAACTTGATCCCTTCTTTCTGTCTTCTGCTACTTCGACAGCGGCCCGCAGATGTCTCCGGCGACCCGCTGGACCTGTGCAGAATTGTTCTCCCTTCACCCAGAAAATTTCCTCTCAATTGCCGACCCCTCTGTCTTCAACGCTTCCTCCTTATATAACATTCATTGGCGGTTCTCTGATGGTGGAGGTCGTGCAAGTAGAGGCTCTAAATTTGGCTTAGGTAGTTATGGAGAAGATAGCAAATCTGGCTGGCTATTTTTGTCTGTCGGTTAACATCTTCCAGCGGCCCGCTGCTGCATCTAGCGACCCGCTGAAGTCTCCTAACTCGCCAGTCAACATCTGCTACCCGCTGCCTCCCTGTGGGTCGCTGGTAAGATCTGTGGGTCGCAGGTCCAGTCTGAAAATCGCTCAAAATGTCGAGTCGAGTAGCCACATCGCGTAGATCCTATACAAAATGAAGCAACCATGGCAGGTACCTAGCTTCTAGCCTAAATTAACAGTTAAACATTAGAAAAAGCACATAAAAATCAAGAAATTAAGACCTGTAAATGGTTGAAATACTAAGTATGAAAACCATTTATCAAACCCCCCCAAGCTTAGCATTTGCTTGCCCTCAAGCAAAGTCCTACGTTCAAGTTCTGGTTTTCAGGGCTTAATTTCAATCAACTATATGTTTCCTAACAAGTTAGAAGTCAATTCATGTGCTAACTAAACAAGACTTGAGCAATTTTGATCAATTAATAAACACTAAAATCCAATTTCTTTTGTTCTCATGTCATTAACTAACTATTCATGCAGCTAGGATATTTGCAATAATTTTTCATGACTTATCTCATCAATTCCTAAGTTCATCATTTTATCAAGGTTAAAATCGATTAAGCTAGCAATTGAAACGGGATCTAACCCTACTAACGTAAACAACCAATCCAACCAATTCATTTCACAACTAGGTCTTTGAGCCTTTGAACCATTCAATTTTTGAAAAACGCATTGGAATAAGTCTAAAGTGGGGCGGAAATAAGGGTACAACTCCCCACCCAACCTATTCCAAAGTTTTTGGGTTAGACTTTTAACTTTCTCTTGGGGCTAAGAGATCTTCCCGCGGTGGAGAGGTCAGCCAAATTATGGTGGATTTATTTCGAGATTTTTCTCGTTTATTATTTTTTTGTGTTTTTGTTTTTTTTTTTTTTTTTTTTTTTTTTTTTATGTCATGAGCTTTTCTGTTTTTACTCATGATTAATGGAAGTTCTTTTTATCCACCATAATCTATAGCTTCCCGCAATGTCCATGGCATTGCACGCTTTTTAGTTCCCCTTTCCTTTTGTGAGTTCACGCCTATTGTCTCAAGATGAGACACATGTTTTTATACATCTTCGACTTTTAATTATTCTTAAAACAATGGTTTAAATGCCTTAGACCTAGTGATCATTCCTTGGTTGTCATGCCTTTATGTTACTAAAGTTGATCTTCATGAATTTATCAATTTGAGGTGGCTACCGCCTCAATTGCTTTGACTAACCAATTTAACCTATTTAATTTAACAAACTTAGGTTCAGTTGAGATACTTCATGAAAAGCTATTGCTCCTATCTTAGTCACAATTGAGTTAGTTAGATCGATAATGTGCAAACTCTTTAATATTTCCTCAAGATTTTATCAATTTGTTTTCTTCAGTTAAAATCTTTTGCTCAATTCTCTGTTCAGTTAACTCAGAATAACTTCTTAACTTTCCCTAAATATGCAAAATGACATTAATTATGCAATTATTTACAAAACTAGATGAAAATGCAATGAAATTCTTAAGTTCTGGATAAATTAGCGGTCCGCAGGTGATGTCTGCTACCCGCTGCCTTAGCAGCGAGCTCAAAGGTCTGTCCTGCGACCCACTGAAATTCCTATACTTAAAATTTCTCTAAGTCCTGCCCACCTGCCATCAGCGACCCGCTGGTAGGGACTGCGGTCCGCTGATTGCCTTGCAGACAGAGACTAAAATGCATGAATGCACTTTCCTAACCTATAATAACCTAACTACTTAGCAATCCTTTGCATAAATTTTCAATTTCTCTCTATACCCCCCCCAAGCTTAATTCATGGCTCTGTCCCTAGGGCCATTAATTACCTAAAGAAAGAAAATAGAGGGAAATTAGAAAACTTACGAACTTAGCTCAATCCTCGGGAGGTGGGGGTGGAGGTGGTTCCGGCACTCCGAAGATACGATCCGCGAAGCGCTGCATTATCGCCCTTTGTTCATTCCTCCAACTCCTCGCTTCTTTTATTTCGGCATCTAGCTTCGCCTCAAGGCGCTCATAGTCCGCGGAGAGATTCCACTGTGCAATGTGGATGTCGTGAAGCATATCCGCGATGCCTGGGACATCAGGTGTGGCCGTCCCCTGGTAGAAGTCCTCCCTTCCCCACTCTGCTTGGCTTCCTGGCCCAAATGTGCGGGCCGCTGGTTCTGACTGCGACCCGCTGGCGTGAAAATAGGCCTCTTCATGCTGGGTCGCAGGTTCTTCCTGTGGGCCGCTGGCCCTGGGCTGAGGCTCTGGAGTTGATACCGGCAGAGCCAAAACTCCGCTCCGGACTAGAAGATAGTCCCCGGAGCGCATCTGGCCTATTCTGAATGTAATGGGGATATCCAGGCGATAATCCCCCACCACATATCGTGTCTCCCGCGGCGTTTTTCTTACGTGACCCATGGATGCAAGGAGCTCCATGTTGAGGCGTTCGGGCCCGGCACTTTGCTTCATGCGGAAGCTTGCCACGCCTACGTTCTTGGCCAGATGCGTGACAAGGCCCCCAATCGTAATCTGCCCCTGCCCCGTCAGTTTGTTGCGGGCAATTGTATCGTGCCAATGCTTGAGCATGCTCCGCGCCAAGTTTTGATGTTGAGAGTTGCCGCGGCGGAGCATTTGGCACAGCACCGATGTCTCACCCACGTTAGCCTTAGCTCCCGATTCTCCTCTCGCAAAGATGGTGAGAGATAGAGCCCTTTGGATGAATCAGATCACGGGCATTTGAATGTCCACACTCTTCCTCTCTTTTGGAGCCTTCAATCCCGTGATTCTCTCCCAAAATCCCTCATCAATGTCCTTGACATCCAACCCGCCTCGCCTCAAGCCAAAGATATCGGCGATCTCGTTCTCATATCGGGCATAACGGACCCCATGGAATTGCCATGAGGCCAAGAACTCCCCTCTTTCTTTATCCCACTCGAGGCGGAGTGTGCAAAGGAACTCCATAGTGAGGCGGGTGTAGGCGGGCTCCACTATCTCCCAAAATGCCCTCGTGATCCCGGCATTTTCAGTCAAAGCATAGAAGTCCTCTCTATGCCGAGATCTTTGAGCACTCGAGGGTCTAGAAAACGAGTGTTCTCCATCTTCTTGATCTTGAGGCGCTCATAACGGGCCTTGCACTCGGCCTCAAGAAAACGGGGCGGGTTGTCCCCAAGTTCCTCCTCCGCTGTCCTTGATTTCCTTGCTGCCCGAGTAGTGGTTTCAACCACGTCCGGGTCCACTTCCATTCTATCCTCTTCTTCTTCTCTCCTCCTTCTCTTCTCCTGCCTATATTCAACTTCAAAGTCACTCCCCGAAGCAGTCTCCTCTTCTCCGTCGCTTGTCACTCTCACTCTCCTCCTCTTCTTCACTCTCATCATTCTCCTCCTCTTCTCCATTCCCATCCTCTTCTTCCTCACTCTCCTCACTCTCAAGTTCTTCCTCCATCGGAGCTTTACCCCTGTCAACAGTCTCTTGAACCGGCTCTTCCTCTGTTTCTGTCCCCTCATCTCCAAAAATCTCTCTTTCCGCTTCTTCAAAATTCGGGGGTGACTCCTCCCTTCTTGGAGGAGGTGACTCTCTCCTTGGAGGTTGAGAGGAGCCACTCCCTGACCCTCCCAGCAACAATCTCACTGCTCTAGCTCCTCTCTTGAAAACCTTAGGAGCCATCTGTAGAGGTTTCGGCTTGTTTTCGATTGAATTGGTTGGGTTCTGTCTCAATTTTGCCCAGTATCAGCGGGTCGCAGGACTTCCCAGCGGGTCGCAGGTGTTGGGTTTAACTGAGGTTTTGGTTTGGCAGAATATTTTCAGCGGGCCGCAGGTGGTGTCAGCGGGTCGCTGGTACTGGCTGAGAGGTGGTTGAGGATGACCAGAATTTGGGTTTTCCGATGGGGACCAGTGTGGTACCGTTTGGTCTGGGTTTTGGGTCCTTGTACCAGTTTGAATTGAGTTGGAGAGTTTGGAATGAGTTGTTACCTTAGCTTAGTGGAGAATGAACCCTACTACGCCGAATTGTGGGATCGAGATGATGAATCGATGCGTGGATGCGATGAGGCGGCGGAGAGGTGTGTCACCGACGGCTCCGGTGAAATGGTGGTGCTCGCGGGGCGCAGAACGGTGGAGTTCGCAGGTGCAGGGCTTGGGTCGCAAGAGAGGAGGGTAAGGGTCGAAACTGTTCTGTTGGAAGAGATGGAGTGATGAAAAAGTCAGAAACACCCTTGATAACCGTCAGATTTGAAATTTAAGACAGTTTCAGTGGGCCGCAGGCGTGTCAGCGGGTCGCTCCTCCTTCCCCCCAAGCTTGCTTGGAGCAGCGGGTCGCATGACGCCTGGCGGGTCGCTTCATTGTCCTGCGGGTCGCTGGTTGTGTCGCAGAAGAGCAGAAAACCTGAGAATTAAGCCAAGTTACATTGAAAACTCTCACTCCCTTGTTTTTATATTTTTTTTTATTTTTCTAATTTTTTTGTTGTTTTTATTTTTATAATTTTTTTTGAATTTTGTTGGGTTTACTGACTGAAAATAAATAAAATGAAATTTAAAAAAAAAAAGAAAAACCCTTGGGTTGCCTCCCAAGAAGCGCTCGTTTAAGGTCTCGAGCTCGACCCCTCATATCTACGTCTCGCTAGGTGTCGGGTTAACGAAGCGTATGACTCCCGCATCGTCCTTCCGCGACACATTGTCCATATAAAGCTTGAGACGTTGGCCATTCACCTTGAAGCTTCCATGAGTCTCGCTCCAAATTTCAACCGCTCCAAATGAATACACCTTCTTAACCTTGAACGGACCTGACCATCGTGACCTTAACTTGCCTGGGAATAGCCTCAACCTTGAGTTGAAAAGAAGAACTAAATCCCCCTCTTTGAATTCTCTCCTCAAAATGCGCTTGTCATGCCATTGCTTGGTTCGTTCCTTGTACATTCTTGCATTCTCATAAGCATTCAAACGGATCTCATCTAACTCATGCAATTCCAAAACCCTTTTCTCTCCCGCTTCCTTGTAATCAAAGTTAATTGCTCGTGTGGCCCAATATGCCTTGTGCTCCAATTCAACGGGCAAGTGACATGCTTTGCCATATATCAACTTGAAAGGGCTCATGCCAATAGGGGTCTTATAAGCGGTTCGGTACGCCCATAAAGCATCATCTAACTTGAGGGGCCCAATCCTTCCTTGATCTTCCAACCGTTTTCTGCAAAATGTTCTTGATTTCACGGTTAGATATCTCGACTTGCCCACTAGTTTGAGGATGGTATGGGGTAGCCACCCTATGGTTGACTCCGTGTTTCTTCAATAAGTTCTCGAACTGGCGGTTGATGAAATGCCTTCCCCCGTCGCTTATCACAACTTTAGGAACTCCAAATCTTGGGAAGATGACCTTGGAGAACAACTTTCTCACCGCTTCCGAATCGGCCTTCTTGCATGCTACGGCTTCAACCCACTTGGAGACATAATCCACTGCTACAAGGATGTATTCAAAACCACAAGATGAAGGGAATGGCCCCATAAAATCTATCCCCCACACATCAAACACCTCCACTTCCAAAATTGGATTCAATGGCATCTCATGTCTACTTGAAATGTTACCCATCCTTTGGCATTGGTCACATGTGAGCACAAAAGCTCGGGCGTCCTTGAAGATCGTGGGCCAGTAGAACCCTGCTTGAAGTATCTTTGTGGCCGTCTTTGAGTGAGAAGCATGACCTCCATAACTTGATGAGTGACAATGGGCAAGAATGTCACTTATCTCCTCATGGGGAACACATCTTCGAAACATTCCATCTACTCCAAGCCTCCACAAAATTGGGTCTTCCCAGAAGTAGAACTTAACATCTGAAAGGAACTTCTTCTTCTGTTGATATGTCTGCTCTGGGGGTAAACACCGGTGGCCAAATAGTTAGCAAAGTCAGCAAACCATGGGGGTCGCCCAGTTCTAGCGGGTCGCAGGGTTTCCCAGCGGGTCGCAGGTGTTGGGGTGATCCGCAGGTCAGACTGGCGGGTCGCTTCCACCTGGTCAACTCGCAGGGTCAGGCTGCGGGTCGCTGGTACTGGGTTGACTGCCATCAATTGCTCATCTGGGAAGCTCTCATTGATCGGTTTCGATTGGGGTTCATCCCATCTGAGTCTGGATAGGTGGTCTGCCACTGAGTTCTCTGTTCCCTTCTTGTCGCGAATCTCTAAATCGAATTCCTGTAGGAGAAGGACCCAACGAATGAGGCGTGGTTTGGCGTCCTTCTTACTCATGAGGTATTTAAGAGCCGAGTGATCCGTATACACAATCACTTTGGATCCGACCAGGTAGGGCCGAAACTTGTCCAGAGCAAAAACCACTGCTAGCAACTCCTTCTCGGTAGTGGTGTAGTTGATTTGAGCTTCATCTAGCACCTTACTCGCATAGTAGATAACACATGGTTTCTTGTCCTTGCGTTGTCCAAGCACCGCTCCTACGGCATAGTCGCTCGCATCACACATCAACTCGAATGGCTGATTCCAATCCGGTGGTTGCAATATGGGTGCGGTGACCAATGCTTCTTTCAACCTACAAAAGGCATCAACACAATTTGAGTCAAATTCGAAATCAACATCTTTCATTGTCAAATTAGTCAATGGTTTTGCAATTTTAGAGAAGTCTTTGATAAATCTCCGATAAAACCCGGCATGTCCAAGGAAGCTCCGCACATCCTTCACGCAAGTTGGGTTCTTCATCTTCTCTATGACCTCCACTTTGGCCTTGTCCACCGATATGCCTTTGGACGAGACATTATGACCAAGCACCACGCCATCTTGAACCATGAAGTGACATTTCTCCCAATTGAGCACCAAGTTGACCTCCTCGCATCGCTTCAAGATCTTCGCTAAATTGGCTAGGCAATGGTCAAATGAGGTGCCATAAACCGAGAAGTCATCCATGAAAACCTCCATGTCCTTCTCAATGAAATCGGAGAAGATAGCCATCATAGCCCTTTGAAATGTAGCGGGCGCATTACAAAGTCCAAAGGGCATCCTCCTATAGGCATAGGTTCCATATGGGCACGTGAAAGTCGTCTTTTCTTGATCACTTGGGTGGATTGGAATTTGAAAGAATCCGGAGTAGCCATCCAAGTAGCAAAAGTAGGAGTGGTTGGCGAGACGTTCCAACAATTGGTCCACAAAAGGCAAAGGAAAATGATCTTTACGCGTGGCGGTGTTGAGCTTGCGGTAGTCTATGCACATCCTCCATCCTGTCACCACCCGTGTTTGGATCAACTCATCATTCTCGGTCTTCATTACCGTGGTTCCTCCTTTCTTGGGCACAACATGGACCGGACTTACCCATTCACTATCGGAAATTGGATAGATTATACCCGCATCCAGCAGCTTCAACACTTCTTTCTTGACAACTTCTCTCAGGTTTGGATTTAGCCTTCTTTGGTGTTCAACTGAGGGTTTGTGTCCATCTTCAAGCAATATCCGATGTGTGCAAATCTTTGGGTCGAGACCTTTGAGATCATCGATGGAATAGCCAATTGCTCTCCTATGTGCTCTTAATTCCTTCAAGAGCTTCTCTGTCTGTTCCTCATCAAGCTCTGCATTGACTATCACAGGATAGGTCTGGTCTGGGCCCAGGTATTCATACCTTAGGCTGTCGGGCAATTGTTTCAGCTCCAGCTTTGGTGGCTCTGGCTCCTGGTCTGAGCGGGCCGCAGGTGTTCCCAGCGGGTCGCAGGTGTCATCCAGGCTGAGCACTGTTCCTGTTGAAGTTCTAAGCTGAACTGATACGGCCTGGCGGTCCGCCGCAGAGGCCTGCGGGCCGCTGGCATCTATCCAGAGAGGTGGTTGAGGCTCTATTGCTTGCAATATCTCATTGAAAATCCAGTCTGCCTCTTCCATCTCTTCGCTGGTGTCGGAGATGAAGCTGAATACTCTCATAAGCTGCTCGAGTACTGTCTCCTCCACCATTACGTCGAGTTCTTCCACCATGAAGATAGAGTCGTGTTGAGAGGGCATCTTCATTGCTTTGTCAATTTGGAACTCGACTTTCTCTTCGCCGATCGCTAAGGACATCCTGCCATTCTTAACATCTATCATGGCTCCAGCAGTGGCCAGGAAAGGTCGTCCAAGAATAATCGGCACCTCCAAGTCCTCTTCCATGTCTACAACAACAAAATCACAAGGGACATAAAGATTACCTACTTGTAGCGGTACATCTTCAACGACTCCAAGCGGTAAACGCACTGATCGATCAGCCAATTGTAGAGACATCCTAGTGTCTTGCAATTCCCCCACTCCAATTTTATCGAAAATTGACTTTGGCATTAAGCTCACACTTGCTCCCAAGTCACACAATGCCCTTCTAATGCTTGCCCTTCCTATCTTGCATGGAATGGCAAACTTTCCCGGATCTTGCATCTTTGGTGGCAGCTTGTTGAGTATCAAAGCACTGCACTCTTCAGTCAAGGCCACCGTCTGGCATTCATCAATTTTCCTCTTATTGCTAAGTATATCTTTCAAAAACTTAGCATAAGTTGGCATTCGGGTCAAGGCGTCCGTGAATGGGATGGTAATGGAGAGTTGTTTCAGGACCTGCAAGAACTTACTGAACTCCTTGTTCTCCTTGGTTTTGACTAGTCTCTGTGGGTAGGGCACATTGGGACGCGGCGTTAATTGATGGACAGCTCCATCCTTGTCTGGTTGCTTGGCTGGCTCAAGATCAGCGGGCCGCTGGTCAGTTGAGTGGGCCGCTGGTTCTGGGTCAACCAGCACGAATCCACTGTCTTCTTCAGAAACCAATTTCATCTCAGGTTCAGCGGGCCGCTGGTCATTCCTGCGGGTCGCTGATACTGGGTCTGAAGCTGGTTCTTCAGGCATTTCAGGTCCATCGTAATTTGTGCCGCTCCTGAGTGTGATGGCATTGACGTCAGCCTTTGGATTAGGCTCTGGTTGACTGGGAAACATGCTTGTTTTGGTCATCACTCCATTTCCCGGCTGATGAATCACCGAGTTTTGTTTGTGCACCACTTGTTCTAGGAGTTCGCCTATCCTCGTAAGCTCGGTATGAACCTTGTTGTTCCATATCCCTTGATCACGCATGAAGTTGTCAACCTGAATTCGATGCGGAGATGGTTGATTTGGTTGATTTCCTCCTTTGTTCAAATGAACACCCGGATTGGCCGCACCATTTGGGTTCGCGTATGAGAAGCCCGGATGATTGCGCCTATCCTTGTATCCAACGGGAGGGAAGTAAGACGGCCCATTGCCAATGGCATTGACTTCCTCTTCTACGGGCTCATTTTGTTGAAGACGAGGGCATTGGGGAGCCAAATGTCCCTCTTCATCGCAAAGTTGACACGAATGGACTTGAGCCACGGGGGTGGACTTCTTGTCATTCATTTTCTTCATCAAGGTCGTGAGTGCATCGATTTGAGATTGTAGATGGGTTGTTTTGTCTAGTTCGAGCATCCCACGAGGTTGATGTTGAGTCCTTGTCGAGTAGTTTGTTTGTGCAAGAGCCATCCTCTCAACCAAGTCAATTGCCGCTGCACTTCCCAAGTTTAAAAGCGATCCACCTGCAGTATTGTCCACATTTTGACGGGTTAGGTGAGTTAAGCCATCATAAAAACAGCTAATAAGTTTCGATTCCGATAAATCGTGATGTGGACAAATCCTTTGCAACTCCTTAAATCTATCCCATGCTTCCCCAAGGCTCTCATCATTCTCTTGTCAGAAGTTATAGATCTTGCGAACAATTTGGACCGTCTTCTCCTTAGGGTAGAATTTGTCCAAGAAGGCCTTAGCTAGCTCATCCCAAGTCCCAAAGGGTCGGGACTTAAAACCCGCTAGCCAAGTCTTTGCTCGGCCTCGAAGAGTGAATGGAAAGAGGGTAAGGCGGATTGTGTCATCGCGAACTTGGTCGAAATTGAGGAGAATGCAACATTGTAAAAAGTCCTCCAAATGTAAGGTAGCGTCCTCATGCGTGTCTCCCCCAAACATGTTCTGCTGGACCAGGTTTATGATCCCTGGATTGAATGCGAAGTCTCTTGCTCGCTGGGGGTTGGGTGGGTCAACTCCTAGACCGATGTTGTTCGCGGCGGGTGCTCCAATCTCACGCAAGGGCCGATTACGTGCAGCAGTCTCCCTTGCTGTGAGCTCTTCACGAACCCTACGCTCTAGGTCGGCCAAGGGAATCTCGTTGTCACCCATGCTGTTGTCGTCGGAAAAGTCGGATTCTTCGGGTTTCGGGTCCTCAATCGTATCAGACCCAAATTCAGCGGGCCGCAGGATGATCTGGCGGTCCGCTGGTTGCTGGAATGTCTGTTCTGGATCACTCTTCGACCCTCCTCCTCGTCTCTGGTATACGAGAAGAGGTGGCTGACTCGATGTGGTTGCAACAGACTTCTCTCTGCCCTCTGTCACCTTTTTAGCGGCTCGCTGGGGTTGCCTGCGGGTCGCTGAAATTGGTGGTTGGTCAGGTTGAGAGACTCCTTCTTCACAAAGTCTTGGCTTCCTCGTCCCAGGGGTGCTTCCACTGTTGGTCTTCTTGTTTCCTCGTCCTCCTGCCAGTGTTCTCACCTAGAATTGAAGAAAGCAAAAGATAGTGAAGAAGGGTAAAGAAATCTAGCAAATTAAAATAAAATTTGAACCTAATTATCGCTACCGTCCCCGGCAACGGCGCCAAAAGCTTGATCGTGATTTTCTTGTTTTAGATTTATACCCTATTCTACTCAAATTTGTATCGCAAGCGTACGATAATCGTCTAAGTATTTTAGGGGTCGAACCACAAGGACGGATATTAGATAACTAAGTTTCAATTTTACTTAATCTACTAAACTAGAGGGTTGCAAGATTGTTGAGTTTTGTATCAAGTTTTACAACTTAATTAAGTAAACATTAAATAAAACAAAATGCAGTAAAGATGGATTAATTGGCTAATTAGAGGTTAGGGGCTTAAGGCATGCTAATTCTTTCAGTTTATTCCAGTCCTAGCGGCCCGCTGGCTTTCGTAGCGGCCCGCTAAAGTGGACTCAGGTCGCTTGACAGATCAGCTGGTCGCTGGCTACTTGGCGGGCATAGACCACCTCGCTGGTTCACTCAGCGGCCCGCTGGTGTCAAGCTGAGACTATTACTTAGTTGATTTAAATGCTGCTTTGTGTATAGAGTTGGGTTTTTGTTGAAGTGCTGCAGATCAAACTCTCGTTTTTGTTTCTGGAATTCAATTCAACTAACTTCAAATCTATCAAGTAGAACTAAACTTCAACTTTCGTTTCGTGGTCTAGTTGTTACTGGTTTATACCTTTCTAACCTATGAATTCTTACGCTTTCGCTGATAGAAAAGACTTATAACTCTCGTTAAACAGCCTTGGTTTAATCTTTCGATTATAACCCTTCAAGTTAACACAATTGATATTAATTTCTTAGAGAAGCTTGGACTTAACTATCTATCTAATCAAGCAAGGCCTATACTTGATGGATACAAACAAACTAATCTAATCAATCAATTCCAATCAGATAAGCAATTAAAGAAAGGAAATAAAACACAACATGCAACTAGTAAATCAACTAAATAATAATATCAATTCATAAACTAAAGGTTCACTGCCATGGCCCCTAAAAAGGTATCTACTCGCGATAAATCATCAAACAGAACATCCAAGTATAAAAGAGAAAAAAGAAAACATAAAAAGGAAATAAAGTTACAACAGAAAAGCAACTTGATCCCTTCTTTCTGTCTTCTGCTACTCGACAGCGGCCCGCAGATGTCTCCGGCGACCCGCTGGACCTGTGCAGAATTGTTCTCCCTTCACCCAGAAAATTTCCTCTCAATTGCCGACCCCTCTGTCTTCAACGCTTCCTCCTTATATAACATTCATTGGCGGTTCTCTGATGGTGGAGGTCGTGCAAGTAGAGGCTCTAAATTTGGCTTAGGTAGTTATGGAGAAGATAGCAAATCTGGCTGGCTATTTTTGTCTGTCGGTTAACATCTTCCAGCGGCCCGCTGCTGCATCTAGCGACCCGCTGAAGTCTCCTAACTCGCCAGTCAACATCTGCTACCCGCTGCCTCCCTGTGGGTCGCTGGTAAGATCTGTGGGTCGCAGGTCCAGTCTGAAAATCGCTCAAAATGTCGAGTCGAGTAGCCACATCGCGTAGATCCTATACAAAATGAAGCAACCATGGCAGAGTACCTAGCTTCTAGCCTAAATTAACAGTTAAACATTAGAAAAAGCACATAAAATCAAGAAATTAAGACCTGTAAATGGTTGAAATACTAAGTATGAAAACCATTTATCAGATGGTCCTCAAACATCGGAATGCACAAGTTGTAAAGGTGAAGTAGAGCTATTTGAAGAAGAAGAAAAGGGTAATACATGTGCTTTAGCTTGTGCACAATCATGACATAAAGAAAGCCTATTCCTATTACAAGGCAATTTATTGGAGTTGAGAACTTCTAAAGTAATGGCATTAGAAGGGTGTCCAAGCCTTGCATGCCAAATACTTGAAGAAACTTTATTGGAGAGAAAAACTTGCTTAGGAGGCTTGAGGTTGACAATGAAGAGACCATTAGAACTATGCACTTGTAGAAGAAGAGTCTTGGTGAGGTGGTCCTTTATGAGACAATGAGAGGAAGAAAAGTTAACTTCAAGAGAAGGATTATCATGCAATAATTTAGAGAGACTAATGAGATTGCATGAAAAACATGGAACATGGAGAACATCATCAAGCAAAATAGTATGGTTAGAACAAAGAAAGGAAGTGGAACCAATATGTTGAATAGAGAGACCATTACCATTTCCAATTTGCAACTTGTCACCTCCGTCATAGGTCAAGAATGATGTCAAATTGTTGATGTCACTTGTAACGTGTTGGTTAGCACCCGAATCAATGATCCAATCGGTGGTGGAAGGAGGCGCAAGTTGAGCTTGAGCTGTGAAGGCCTGAAACCTTGGATTCGGTTGCCATTCTGGGTCTGGATCGTACCTTCGGTAGCAGAGTTTCGCTTGATGTCCAACTCTTGTGCATATTTGGCAAATAGGCTTCGTAGTAGCAGGCCTAGATTGTTGAGGCGGCCCATTAAACTGCGAAGCAGCATTAGGGGAAGGGGGAAAAGTATTGGGTCGGGTTGTAGGTGGAATCGGATTCGGGTAAGGAGCTCGAGATCTTCCATGGCTATTTCTTCCAGCGTAGAAGGCAACGGGAGACATGGAATGGGTTTTGAGTAGAGCTTCGTGGCCAAGAAGGAGAGTGTGAAGGTCAGAGAAAGAAAAGGAGGAGTGCACGCTAGCGGCGTGGACAGCAGCGACGACGGGAAGGTAGTCGGAGGTAAGTCCGTTGATCGCCGCCATGACCAACTCATCATCAGGGTAAGGCGATCCGACTGAAGCCAACTCATCGGCAAGTCGACGGAGACTTTGAAGATAGTCTGAACAACTCAAGTTGCCTTTGCTTGCCGATTGGATCTTCCTTTTCAGATCCATCACTCTTGACCTTGAACTCGAAGAGAGAAGCTTTTGAAGCTCAGACCAGATCTCCATTGTAGTTGCACAAGAAACGACCTGAGCTTGGATTTGCTCGGTTAGAGAAGAACGAATCCATCCGAGCAAGAGTTGATCTTGTCGGTGCCATTGAAGAAACTCGGGGTTGACCTCAATTCGACCTCCAGCGGCTTGGATAGTTGGTTCAGGTGGTGGCGACTCTATGTGTCTAGCAAGGTTGTAACCATGAAGCAAGGGAAGAATTTGAGACCTCCATGAAAGGTAATTGGAGGTTGTCAATTTGGTAGAGATTGGCAAATTGATGAGTACAACTTGCTGAGAAGATGAAGGAGAAGATGTATCAGAAATAGGTGAAGGAGAAGTGGTACAGGATGGTGTTGCCATGAAAGAGGATCAAAAATGGCGTTAGCCAATGGCTCTTGATACCATGAAATGTAACAGAAATGTAACAAAGAAGAATGAAAGGAGAAAGAAACAATCTTGTATTGATCTATCTCAACCTTTACAATGTATGTCTCTCCTATTTATAGCTATCCTGAAAGAAAACAGAAAAGTCCTCTAACTGCCCTTGCCTCTCATAGTTTGTTACAGCTTCTAATTTTACTAGCAACACAAGATGTCTAACTGCTCTATTTCTAACTTCTCGCGACCAGTCTGCAACAGTCATTTATGTGGCTTATCACATAGGCTTTGTTTGGATTCCATGCGGGAAGAATGGAAGAAGGAAATAAGTGAATAAATTTATTATAAACAATTCAAACTCTTCACAAAGTTACACACTTTCTAATACTTCTTCCATTTTTTCTTTCTTCCCACACCTTATCGAAACGGAACCATAGATATATTATATAGAATATGATGCTTCAAACCTTTTTTCAGATACGAATAGGATGCTTCAAATCTAGCAGTAATTGCAAAAACTAATAACAATAAATAAAAAGTGGTGCTATTAAAGCTTCAAAATTTCATATGCAGCACACCTTTGTTCATATACAAAACCCATTGTTCTGCCATACAAATTTTCAGTTTCGCCTCTCCTCCACATAAATAGTAGCTTCTGACCAATCATTCCCCTTTTTAATTATTTACATTATAATTATTATACAAAAAGATGACAATAGGACCATTATTTTTGGGAGTAGACTTGTTCCATGCAAACAGTCACATACGATTTTTTTATTATTATTCTGATCATGCATCAATTGCTTACGTAATATACCTATTCCAAGAAAAGAAGATAAATCGCTTCATTTTTTTTTAGAAAAAAAAAACTCGTTTTCAGGAAGGGAAATTTCCTCATCTACTCTACGAAAAGTTTCCTCCCACTTTCGCTGGAAATAACTTTTTTTTTTGCTTAAATAGCGGGAAAATGCATTCCCTCTTTAATAAATTATAAGTATCGAGTAATTTGAATCTTGTAGAAATTGCAATTGAATGGAACTGAAATTGTGGAAGCAATTTTTTAATCATCTTAATAATAATTTTGTCAAACCTTTAATGATTAAGTACATTAAGCATCGAAAAAGGCACTTTGAATGAATATTGATAATTAATAGATTTAAGTGGTCGTTACATTGAACAAAATTCTACTTTTGTTCTGTAATCTTGTAACATGAACTGATTTAATTAATATATTCTTTAGAAAAATTGAGACCTCATAGCAGCATCCATATATTGCATTATAATGTTATAGTTTACTAAGTTAGAAATCTAAAAATCAATGTTTTTGTTATGTTAGTATTAAAGTAGCTAGGGAGATGTCGGCATCATATATAATTAGTTAGCTACTTTTTATATATCCCTGCGAATAGTCGAACTATTGAATGATCATCTGCTGAATGTTTCTAGAGTTGGATTTTAGGATTATAAAGAAATGGAAACTCGAAGGGGGATCATGAAATAACTAAATTAAGTGAAAAAAAAAGAAAGATACGACTTCTATGAGTTTCATAGCAGCAGCACTCAAACTTAGAAAATATACAAACTGGCATCAAATATCCTACTATTTATTTAGATATAAAAATATGATGATCATACTCGTTAGTTAATATAAAATAAAATATTAAATATTTAGGACCCAAATCCATGCAATTAATTCCCCGTCATATTTGGTCAGCGGTCGCCTTCAATCATTAAATGATTAAATATAAATATAAATATTACGGCCATTACGGTCACTTCATATCTCCAGTGAATTACAAACGGAGATGGTGCGAGTTGTCAGAAAGATGAAGAAAGGCGGGCTGGGCTCCAACGTGCAGCCTGCTTTGCTTGTTTCTTACAATTCCATTCATCTTTTTTATTTGTTATTAATATTGATATTAATTATTAAATTAAATTATCCTCAAGACCTCAACGGATCTTCTGTATCATGATGCCAAATCTATAACTATAAAATATAAATCGCTACCGGATTGGAACGATCGAGACGCATCAAAGCAACTGTGCTTTCTTTCCAAGGAAATTAATTCAATCATTTAATTTAAGCTGCATTTCATTATTGTTTTCTAGTTGCAATCGTAAATGTCTGACTCTTTTTTTCTCTCTCTCTCTTTGTGAGATATACCTGATATTTTAATGAATTAGATTATTCTAGTAACGATTTTGTTTTACAATTGTGGTAAATGGCATAATAGTTACCAGCAGATAAAAGAAATTAATTATAAATAAAATTTTACATATATTGTATATAAAATCTATTCCCCTATTTGGTAACAAATCAGTTATCCATTGAATTTATTAAAAAAATAATCATTCGTTTTAATTTTTTTAGTTTGACAATAATTTTATTAGTTTCACAAAAAAATTTGAAGTTGAGCAAATCATTTCAGAATATGACTTTTATATTCAAAGCATGAATCTCACATTACATAGTTAGATAACTGTTTGCAAAACGTGTTCTGTTTTTTTTTTTTTTTTTTTTTTTTTGCCCCTTTGATATGCATTAAATTGAGTATATATTGTTGACAGTTTGCGCGTTTCTTTCGCCTAGAAAATCTAAACCACTCATGAGGACGAGGAAAGAAAATTTGTTTGACTTTTTAAAGTTTTTATTGTATTATTATTATATTATTATTGTTATTATTTTTGCATGAAGAGAAATTTCGTCGCATTTCAGGGGGAGTTACTCTTACCCTGAGAATTGTACGACAGCGATAAAGGAAACTTGGATCTCATTCTCCTCATGACCCGTATATATTATATAATATAGTCCTATTCCTATATCATCATTAATTGTATTCTTCGGTTATAAAAGCAGAGCCAAGAGTCAGTCGTTACTCGTTACTCGTTAGCATTATTACCATTTTCTCATCCAAATATCCAATCATAATTCATACATACAGATACAGACACACAGACGGGAGTTTAATTTGCTCGTTGTTATAGGCATATTATCTCTAACTGATAAATGATGGAGAGAAAACGCCCCGTCAGTGCCATCAGTGGAGGAGATCTGTCGTTGCCGGTACGCCGATGGCAGAAATACCGCATTGTTATGTGAGTTCCAATTATTCTTCTTTGTCTTTATTGGGAATTATTTCCCATTTTTCTTACTCAATCTTATGTTCTTTGAATTAATATTATCGAATCAAAATGTAATGCATGTACACGAGCTGCTTTTATTTGAAGGATGTCAGAGGAAAGCGAAAGTGAGTCTGAGGAGGAGAGAAACGACACCTACGATGTAACCGTGGGACGGGAGCTTTGGGTGGTCACGAAGGAGGTCAGAGCCTTCCTCCCTCTCCAAACAGTCGATGACGATGACGAGGATGAGGATGTGTCTGCATTGGAAAACAAAGGTGCAGCGAATGCAGCAGGGACGCCATTTTCTCCACTTCGGTCGACTAGATTGGCAAAGGTGAAGGTGCTTCTGAAGTGGATCACGGGACCTGCCGTTGCCAGGAACCGGGCCAGCCTTGTGCCTCCTTTTCACTGACAACTCTACTTTTTGGAATGTTGTGTAATTTGGACTGTCATTGCGAATTCCTTCTTCTGCCATTTTATTCTCTGTTTTCTTAATTTATTTGCTTGCTTTTAAGATTTCTGTGACAAAAGATTTAGTTGTTGTTTAAGATTCTGTGATCTGTTCAGTTGAGAAATAGACGACTGTGTTGCTCTTTTCAATCTGTAATTTCTTTGTGTGTTTGCTCTGTTTCTATTCAATTGTCTTGTACATTTTCCACATAAATTAAAATAAAAAAACATTGTGCATAAGTGTGGAGAACATAGGTACCAAGTTGGTACTCAACCTGGTACACTTGTGGGTCCGGCCATACAACTGTGGTATGAGTGAAGATTCTGACATGATCTTCTCAAATTTATGTCAAAACCAAACCTTGATCGCTTGCTGATTCAAATTTTGCGAATGTACATTCTACTTTGGCAATCATTAATAAACCATTGGTATTATAGTTTACAACCTTGACATGTATCAAGTTCTTCAATTTTCCTCTTTTGGAAAACAGTAGTACCAGAACGAAAGAATTGAACCTCAAATTTTCCTATTTGCAACACTTTGAGCTGGAAAAAAATATATATTTTTTCATGGTGTCTTGGCTGTCTCGTGAAAATACATCTGACCGTATATCACATCCCCTCTCTCTTTTTCCATAATTGTCCGTATCCCTCTATCTTTCCTCCTCCCCTTATGTTTCTCTCGTACGTACTTACGAAGCAATGAATCAACTAACAAATACAAAAAATCTGCTGGTTTTTAGGGGACAGGAGAAAACCCCATTTAAAATCATTAGCACTGATCAAGTAACAGCCTAATGGACTTCCAGCTAAGGATTAAGAAGGGAGGGAGAGAAAAATAGAAAATAACTCGTGCTATAATCCTCTCTACTTTCCTTTCCCAGTTTTTCCTGCAGCCGTTCTTTTTCCATTGCCTAATTTTCCTGGTGTCTGGGAAAGAGCATTCTGAATTTTACGTGACGGCGAGGGCTTGTGTGCACGATTTGCACTCCTGCCATTTCAAATAAAATGTAAAATGTTATTACTCCCACAATTTCTTAGAATGCACAAGGCTATATTGAATAGCCAGAAATTGACAAAATACTATATATAACCTGATATCTGGACTTGTAGCAAGCTTAGCCTGAGGCTTCTTCAACCTCGAGCCAATCCCATTATTACTACTGCCATTTCCCAAGCTTGGAACTTTCGGTATATCCGATTGCCAAGTCATCATCATATCATGCTCTGACGAGCAGTAACTTGTACTGAGCTCCAATTCATCGGAATCTTCACTTCCACCTGTCTCCGACCTGGTTATGGTGGCACAGTCAAAATCCTGATACGCAATGCTGACATCTGATGGATACCTCTGGATACTTCCGGTGACTGATGAACTCATACTAGGGCAGTTGCTCAAGTTTATGTTTTCATTGTTGCTGTTTTCTATGACAATTTGGTCAATCCATGAAGCTGAGTCGCTCTCAGAGGCCATCTCACATGTATCAAGGTTTGGTTTCTTTTGTGTTGTTGGAAGGTTGCTCCTCATCTTTTGCAAGTAAGAAAAACACATGAAAGAAAGAAAAATAAAAAAAATAAAAGTAATGAATACTAAATGAATTTTACAATAAAATAAAGGAAAATTTTGATTTATGCCACTGCAAAATGCTTTAATTCTAAAAATGGTATTCATTACTTTTCCAACGTTATTCAAGTATAAAATTTTCTATTGGACTCTGTTTTACTTTTTGTCTTCTGATGGCCTCTTTCACTTAAATATCTAAATATAGGTTTCTCACTAGACCTTCAAAGGGAACAAAATAACTTTTATTAAAAAGTTCTCAATAATAAGCAGGAAATTAAGTTTTTCCATTCACATTTTTACAGGGAAATTAAGTTGCAAATGAATTTCCATACATATACATAAATTTATCATGTGTACCTCAATGTTTCCAACATCTTCCATTGGCTGTCTTATACTTGGTTGAGCAGCTGTTATTGTACCAGATTTTGTTTGGTAAATATCCGGGCTTCGTATTCGTTCTACCTGTCCTGCTTCTTTCATTGCGAGTTGAGCCTTCAAATTAGCCAACTGATTTGTAAGAACAAGAGGGAGGCGAGTCAGGAAAATCTGGTTATGAACAGAAACTTCAATATAAATCCTGAACCGGACGTAATATCAGTAAGGCCTGTGATCTCACAAATTGGGTATATTACTGGAAACTAATTGCTTTGTTATTAAATATTCATCTGCATAAAGATCGTCAAAAGCATTATCTGGTTTATTATTTTTCTGTTTTCCATCAGCACTTTTCAATGAACCTCCAAGTAACCAAAATATAGCAAATTTAGATAAGAAATAATTAGATAATCAAACCTGTTTTTTGAGCTCTTTAACCTCAGTGCCATCTTTGTTCACTTGAGCTGCACCGAGCTCCACTGTGGCAACCCGCTCTGCAAACTTTAGTGTGCTTAAACTCTCACCTGCTGCATCATATTCAGGACTAATGTGTACAAACATTAAGGTTTTAGCTTGGCCTCCTGAAACAATATTAAGATATGAACTCGTATTAACAGTTTTCATATGGCAATGTAGACTTGTGATATAGTCAAGATATATACAATGACTGGAAAACTAACAAACATTCTCGGATTGCAAAGCAATCTTAAGATCTGATTATCAGACAAAATTATTGCCCTGAACAAAAGAATGAATTCTATGCTTCTGAAGTTCTTCTCATATCACAGTTTTAATCCATGCCTGATTTTCAATTAACCTTTATTGGAGCTAACAAACTGAACTGAGCTCAATTGATCCGTACCAAACTGAATGTCCAACATTGTTTTGACAAAATGCAAATTAAACCATAAAATGGTCCAAGGATGAGGCTAAAAATCAGAATCAGTACTCAATAAAAATCCATACCAAGTGAATCTTGCAAGAGTTGAGTGAGCTTGCTGTTGCGGTAAGGCACGTGAGAGTTCTTCTGGGCAAGGGAGGCAATAACATCTCCCAGTGCAGAGAGAGACTTGTTTATGTATGTTGCTTCCTTCAAGCAGTCTCCCTTTGCCCCTGTCTTGTCGAGCCTCTCGCTTCCTGCCAGATCCACAAGGTGCATGCTCCCTCTCAACACTGCTCCACTCATCAGATCCCTCCCTTGCACATGCACCGTCAAGCAACTGAAAAATGCCTCACCATCTTTAATTTTAGTATGGTACTTCTAGTATGCCATCATTTTAATATAGCTTTGATCAAATATTTCTATCTAGGCAAAAACACAATAAATAAATAACTGAAAGTGATTTCAAAACATTAACTATATTAAAAAATGTTCAGACCTGTGAGAGCGGCTACTACGGTCATTCATGGCTGTAGAGCTCACAGCTCGGTTTTTGTGGCCAAGATTCATCAACTCTATGACCTCAGATGTTGTAGAGACTGGTACAATGTTCGCATCAGGAACAGCTAATCCCCCGTTCTGGGAGCTGCTTCGAATCTCCAATGTATTGATTATGTCAAGGATACCTCAATTCAATGAAGTTATATAACTAGTCTGCCATATGATTTGGGGTAAACATATAGGTGCCTTAATAGGTCCACTGATGTGACAGTATAACAACTCGATAAATTCAAAATTGTCTGGCCGAAATTACATGTTTAATCCCCAAGAAGGAATAGACAAAATGAGCTCAAACATATAAGGATAAGGTAAGTTTGTTTAGAAAGAAATATAAAAATTGAGAAGAATCATAGCAAAAGGATATTTCTTGTTGATTCCACCAGTTGCTAGTAAATCACGCACTTGCTCATTGTATATTTCCATCATTTGCACTGAAATCTCATACGAAAAAGTGTCCCTTCTGGTCTCTGAAATGTGGAATAAGTCATTTAGTGCCCTATAGTTGACCCCTCGAGTCTCCTCTGTCAGCTCTTTTGGACCTGTCTGTACCAACAAGACAAACCCTATTTAATACATAAGGGCTGCAAAAACAGAAAGGTTGCTCCAATTGAATTTGACCCTGTCAACATTCAAGTATTTAGGTCATTTCAGGCTTTGAATTGATGTTGATGTCAAGTCAATCTGATTAATATCCTGAAAATTTTGGCTCTGGTTACATTTGCATAATAACTACAAGTATTCAAAAAGAATTTCTCTAACCATAGTATGAGTTTTTCCTGAGCCAGTTTGACCATATGCAAAAATGCACACATTGTAGCCATCCAGAACTGATCGGATCAAAGGTTGCATATCAGAAAACACCTCCTCTGCATGAATACAAAGGCTTATTATCAACAATTGTTTTATTTGACCTTCAAGATATGATCTAAAGCTACTTTTATTTGGAATATCAGTTTGTTGACTGCTCACAACCTGGATCCACATTGTAACTTAATTGTGAGGTATGTGCACAGTAAATATCTAACTGAAATCAATTAATATTTATTTGTGAAATTTTCAGCCACTAATCTATCAACATATTTCATTACCCTTCTAATCCAAACATATAATGCATTTTTAAATATATATATATATATTACCTTGGGTGGCAGATGGACCAAAGACTCTGTTGAACCTGAAGGATTTGCGCCCCTCTTTACTGTGCTTTGAAGGGGTTATAATTGTAATATGGTCATCTTCGATTAAAACAGGAGTGGGAGTACTCATTTTCTGTGGCCTGACACGGCAATAAACCCTTATGTTTCCTGAAGAAAGAAAGAACAGAAGGAAGAGGAAATGCTGAATAAATATTTGGATCAGTATAAAGAAATAGTAAATTCCAAATATTGGCAATCAACCTAAAACCATAGAAAGGAAACCATTGCTGGTGAAACTGAGAACCAAAAAAAAGCCAAACCAAGACTCTGGTACTGAATTTAAGATGGTAAATTGTCAACCTCAATACAACTTGGAACCAATTGAGCAAGTTCCTAATTTCAATTATTCAATACAATTCAGGGAGTTTCTAGTGGGAATTTTACCTTTGAGATCCTGCAGTAAATTATAGAGCTTTCTATTTTCCTCGAGGACTTTACGATGTCCTGAAGCAGCATGAGAAAGTTTTCCCAAATGTCTCCCTACATCAAATAATAAAATACATCATTTCCATTTTGTTTGTATTAAGAAAAATAAATCAAGAATAGAATACTAAAGTAAGAATTAATGTATGAATTTAAAATTTGTTGATCATAGAATGTATTTTATTTTTGGCCAGAAGTAATATGCATAATTCTAGACATCCTGAGTATAAAACAACAAAATGTAGGTAAGCGTCTCGTTTACCAAGGTTAGTAAATTGATCATGATACTGCAGCCTCATGTTCTCCATTCCAGATTTGACATTGCAAAGCATCTGTCTCAATTCCTGCATGGTGATCAAAATTTACAACTTCATCACTGCACATACCAGAAAAAGAGAGGAAAAATTGGAAGCAACTCCCAAAAGCTATATCGCAAATTACCTTAATTTGTCGCTCTTGTCGATCAGCTTCTAGAATTAGGCCTGCTTGCTTCTTCCTTGCCACATTTTCATCATTATTCATCTCATGGCAACTTTTATCTACTTTTGGGATCTGCCAAGATTTATAGAAGCAACCTTAGTAAAACCCTGAAACTAAGAACTAGATCACGACTTCATCAATGCACATACAAAAAATTAAGGTGAGAAATTAGAAGCAATACCCAGGACCTATAATGCAAAATTACCTGAATTTCTCTCTCTTGTCGATCTATATGTAAAATTGGGGTCGCTTGCTTCT
>JAMFTS010006444.1:0-23550 GCA_028095005.1 Rhynchospora pubera
TCATGTATAATCCAGTCTTTTGAATATATGCATAAAGAGTTTAACCGTATATTATTGTGATCAAAAGACTTAGAATGAATCCAGAAACAATTGTAATGCTCAAATGAAACTCAGAATTGCATTATTTATAATTTATATGCATAATTACCATGTATAATCCAATCTTTTTGAATAATTAACACATGAATCATATTCTAGACAGTATAAGAAGTTTAAATGTAGATTATTGTGATGAAATGACTTAGATTGGATCCAGAAACGATTGAAATGCACAAATGAGATTTGGAATTGCGTTAAATGCATACTATATGCGTAATCGCCATGTCTAATCCAATCTTTTAGAATAAATAACACATGAATCATATTCTAGACAATATAAAGAGTTTAAATTTAGATTATTGGGATGAAATAACTTTGAATGAATCCAGAAACGATTGAAATGTTCAAATGATACTCAGAATTGCATTATATGCTTAATTACCATGTATAATCCAATATTTTTTCAATAAATAACATTTTAATCATATTTTAGACAGTATAAAGAGTTTAAATGTAGATTATTTTGTTGAAATGACTTAGATTGAATCCATAAACGATTGAAATGCTCAAACTAGACTCAGAATTGCGTTATTTGCAATTTATATGCTTAATTGCCACGTATAATCCATCCTTTTTGTAGAAATAACACATGAATCATATTCTAGACTGTATAAACTGTTTAAATATAGATTATTGTAATGAAATGACTTAGAATAAATCAAGAAACAATAGAAATGCTCAAATGATACACAGAATTGTATAATTTGGCACTTTATAAGTGTAATTATCATGTATAATCTAATCTTTTTGAATAAAAAACACATGAATCATATTCTTGAAAGTATAAAGAGTTTAAGTGTACATTATTGTGTTGAAATGACTAAAATTGAATCCACAAACGATTGAAATACTCAAATGACATTCAAAATTGCATTATTTGCGTTTTATATGCGTAATTGCCTTGTATAAGTGTACATTATTTGCATTTTATATGCGTAATTGCATTAACGATTCAAATACTCAAATGAAATTCAAAATTGCATTCAAAATTGCATTAATGACTTAGATTAAACACATGAATACTGAAACGATTCAAAATGCTTTAATGACACTCAGAATTGCATTATTTACACTTTATATGCGTAATTGCAATGTATAATCCAATCATTTGGAATAAATAACACATGAATCATATTATAGACAGTATAAAGAGTTTAAATGTAGATTATTGTGATGAAGTGACTTAGATTGAATCCACAAATGATTGAAATACTCAAATGACAATCAAAATTGCATTATTTGCATTTTATATGCGTAATTGCCTTGTATAATCCAACCTATTTGAATAAATAACACATGAATCATATTCTGGACAGTATAAATAGTTTAAATATAGATTATTGTGTTGAAATGACTAAGAATCAATGCGGAAACGATTGAAATACTCAAATGACAACTCAAAATTGCATTATTTGCACTTTACCTATGTAATTACCAGTTAAACGCCAATTTTTTTGAATAAATAACACTTGAATCATATTCTAGAAAGTATAAAGAGATTAAATATTGATTATTGCGATGAAATGACTTAGAATGGATCCAGAAATGACTGAAATGCTCAAATAACACTCAGAATTACATTATTTGCAATTTATATGCGTAATTGCCATGTATAATCTATTTTTTTTAAATAAATAACACATGAATCATATTCTTGACAGTATAAAGTGTTTAAATGTAGTTTATTGTGATGAAATGACTTAGAATGAATCCAGAAAAGATTGAAATGCTCAAATGACTTAGTATTTGCACTTTATATGCGTAATTGCCGTGTATAATCCAATCTATTTTTAATACATAAAAGAGTTTAATTATAGATTATTGTGATGAAATGACTTAGATTGAATCCACAAACCATTGAAATACTCAAATGACACTCAGAATTGCATTATTTGCTCTTTATATGTGTAATTGCCATGAATAATCCAATCTTTTTGACTAAATAACACATAACTCATATTATTGACAGTACAAATAGTTTAAATGTAGATTATAGTGATGAAATTACTTTGAATGAACCCACAAACGAATGAAATGCTCAAAGATACTAAGAATTGTAATATTTGCAGTTTGTATGCGTAATTACCGTGTATAATCTAATCTTTTCGAATAAATAAAACATGAATCATATTCTTGATAGTACAAATAGTTTAAATGTAGATTATTGCGATTAAATGACTTAGAATGAACCCAGAAACGATTGAAATGCTCAAATGATACTCATAATTGCATTATTTGCATTTTATATGCGTAATTACTTTAATTAATCCAACCTTTTCGAATAACATGAATCATATTCTAGAAAGTATAAAGAGTTTAAGTGTACATTATTTTGTTGAAATGACTAAGAATAAATCGAGAAACGTATCAAAATGCTCAAATGACACTCAGAATTGCATCATTTGCACTTTATATGCGTAAGTACCATGTATAATCCAAATTTATAACACATGAATTATAACCGCTGATTCCCGATAAGGGCTGCTATACGGACGTTATTTATGTTCTCTTGAATTGTGCGGGGAAAAGTTAAATAGTCAAGAAAACCGTATGTCCCTCATTAATTCACTTAGTGAGTGACGATATCTGTTTGGGCCCCTTGATGGAGATAGATTGTTTGCTAGCAACTGATACAATTATCTCTAGATCAAGAAACGTATAATCTGCAAGAATGACACATTCCTATCTTGGATTATACGATGATATCGTGAGGCATAGGAATCAAAATAGAGATATACTTTTATTCTCTTATGCAGGATTGAAATATTGTAGCTGTACACTATTTATGCGAATTGGGAATCATAACGTGTTGCTAGATACCGCTTATGATTATTGGAATTAAATAGCGATTTAACTCCATGTCCAACGTAGCATAAATCCTCAAAGGGTCACACAGAATTGGTGTTTTAACCATGCTTGCATTATTTATTTATTTGCAATAATTGGTATTGCAAAATATGATGAGTTGATTAATTAATTAAATAGCGTTGTAGACCGTTATAATTAATTAAATCAAAAGGGATCATATAGAAATAAATTAATGCATTATCTAATCCCTAAATAATTATTATTAAGTTAATAATTATTTATTTCAACACATATGCATTTAATAGGGCTTTAATTAAATAGTTAATTAAAGGCCCAACAAGGAGTCAAATTGGGAGCAACAAGAAGGGCCATTTAATAGTTGATTAAGTGGACCCAAGAGGCAAAGCACATAGCCCATAAAGGGCCCATAATGTGGCCGGCCATGATAGGTGGTAGGTGGGTGGCAAAGTTGTAATTTGATGGTGTGAGGTAGGTAGGGTTTGTGCTCTATATAAAGGGGTATATGGTAGCAAATCCCCCTCTCTCTCTCCTCCCAAAAACCCTAGCCGCCCCCCCTCTCTTGTGGCCGGCGCCTCCCTTCTCTCCCTCTCCATTAGCTCATGTGTTGAGCCCCCTCTCTTCCTCAAATCAATTAGTTCATTTGCTAGAAGATTGGGAAAGCTAGGGATTTTAAATCGGAATTTTAAATAACTGATTAAACAAAAGACCGATTAGTTCAATATAATAAAATTGCGTTGAACGAATTTAATTATTAACATATTAATAATTAATTTGTAATTAGCATATGCATTATATTATTTCTATATAATCCTCTTGAGTTGATTAATTATAACGGTTCGTAACGATATATAATTAATTAATCAACTTATCATATTTTCGCAGTACTCGCTGCTGCGAATAAATGAATAATGCACGTATGGTCAAAGTCCTATTTGTGTGACCCTTTGAGGATTTATGCTACGTTGGACATGAAAAATATATCACCATTTATTTCTAATAATCATAAGCGGTATCTAGCAACATGTTATGCTTCTCAATTAGTATTTCAATCCTGCCTAAGAAAAAGTATCTTATTGTTTTGATTCCTATGTCACATGATATCCTTGTATAATCCAAGATAGGAATGTGTCATTCTTGCAGATTATACGTTTCTTGATCTAGAGTTGATCGCCTAGTTGCGCGCATACGACCCAACTCTATCAAGGGGCCCAGTAGATATCATCACTCACAAGGTCAACTAATGAGGGAAATACGGTTGACTTGATGACCAGTTTCTCCCCGCACAATTCAAGATAACATAAATAAAGTCCATATAGCAGCCCTTATCAGGAATCAACGTTAGACGATATTTATAGAGCCTATCATCATGTGGAAAAACTGAACCATCTCAAACTCAGAATCAGACACGTATGAAATAAATAATGACACATAACACAATCCATATATTTATTTCATTGGGTCATGTCCTGTGCTATGTTCCAGTAACATACACATATGCATTTAAGTCGGTAACTCCTTACCTATGATTTGTAGAACATAATCATCACTTAACTTGAATACTAGTCTTATATGATAATTAATGTTCCATGTTAATTATGAAGACTACGGACTCTTTAGAGATATTATTGTCATTCTAATGAATGATCCACAGAGATCTACAATTCAGATCCTCAACCTGAATGATCTGTCAATAATAATCTCTAGGAACAAATGATCAAGTATCATCGATAACATAAACTAATATAATAGCCACCAAATGATACTCAGAATTGTATACTCAGAATTGATACTCATCAATAACAGAAACGATTGAAATTCTCAAATGATACTCAGAATTGTATTATTTGTGTTTTATATGCGTAATTACCTTGTATAATCCAATCTTTTTGAATAAATAACACATGAATCATATTCTAGAAAGTATAAAGAGTTTAAGTGTACATTATTGTGTTGAAATGACTAAGAATGAATCCTGAAACGATTCAAAATGCTTTAATGACACTCAGAATTGTATTATTTGCATTTTATAAGCGCAATTACCATGTATAATCTAATTTTTTGTAGAAGTAACACATGAATCATATTTTGGACAGTATAAAGAGTTTAGAGAAAGTTTAATATGCATTATAGTGCATAGGGCATTCCGTGTACCGCGGACTTTTTCGAGCGTATTTTTGTAAATTGACAAATCTAATTTAACCAATCTAATCTACATATTGAAATCTTATAGCTGTTGCGGCTTTTTCGTCATTATTCCCCTCGGAGGAATTCCTCGAAGAACAATGGGAACATAGCCTTAGATTCACCTCCCTTAAGGTTTCGATCTCTATGGCGGGCATCTCTCAACACAAGAGAACCCTATAAAGAGTCGCTACTTAAAGAAGTTTCTTAATTTAGCGGGTCCTTTCTTTCCAATAGGCGCAAGCCCCTATTGTTAATTACCCCGTAGTTGCCTACGAGAACCTCTGATTAAGGGACGTGAAGGATATTGACATAATGGGCTAAGAAAAGGGAATTATGGAGTGCTATTATTTGTCTTAAAGAGGCCTTAATTGATGGTACCAAACCTAGTTGACGGGACCCAATTAAGGATCGCTAAACTACTAAAAGACTTTGAGGTTTAGAAGAGGTCTTCGTTGGAAAAGAATGAATCTTCACTTGGAGTCATTTTGGAGTCGTTTTAAGGAGTTTTACAACCTTCGGGGCATTTGGCGCCACTTGTGAAAGTTGGTTCTTTGACAACCCTCGGGACATTTAGCGTCACTTGTGAGAGTTGGTTCTCGGGCCATTTGGCGGCACTTGTGAGAACAAAGGGAAATTTTACAACCTTCGGGGCATTTGGCGCCACTTGTGAAAGTTGGTTCTTTTACAACCCTCGGGACATTTGGCGTCACTTGTGAGAGTTGGTTCTCGGGCCATTTGGCGGCACTTGTGAGAACAAAAGGGATTTTACAACTTTCGGGG
Organism: Rhynchospora pubera; assembly: GCA_028095005.1. NCBI lineage: Eukaryota > Viridiplantae > Streptophyta > Magnoliopsida > Poales > Cyperaceae > Rhynchospora > Rhynchospora pubera. The sequence goes on from JAMFTS010006444.1 coordinate 5,893, forward strand.
CATTTGGCGCCACTTGTGAAAGTTGGTTCTTTTACAACCCTCGGGACATTTGGCGTCACTTGTGAGAGTTGGTTCTCGGGCCATTTGGCGGCACTTGTGAGAACAAAAGGGATTTTACAACCTTCGGGGCATTTGGCGCCACTTGTGAAAGTTGGTTCTTTTACAACCCTCGGGACATTTGGCGTCACTTGTGAGAGTTGGTTCTCGGGCCATTTGGCGGCACTTGTGAGAACAAAAGGGATTTTACAACCTTCGGGGCATTTGGCGCCACTTGTGAAAGTTGGTTCTTTTACAACCCTCGGGACATTTGGCGTCACTTGTGAGAGTTGGTTCTCGGGCCATTTGGCGGCACTTGTGAGAACAAAAGGGATTTTACAACCTTCGGGGCATTTGGCGCCACTTGTGAAAGTTGGTTCTTTTACAACCCTCGGGACATTTGGTGTCACTTGTGAGAGTTGGTTCTCGGGCCATTTGGCGGCACTTGTGAGAACAAATTATAATTCTTTGGACGAGGGGGCCCGTAAGAATTTAATTTCTAAGTCATATAAGGTTGATCTCAACCCTAAGGAGGGAATTTTCCTCAAACGTGGAGGTTTCGGCTTTGATCTTTGGGTTTCGTCTTTTGACTTTTAAACTTTGATATTTCGCTTGGGATATTGATAATTTCTATTCACTTTGGCCTTTTGCACCTTTGACTTTTAGAGATTTCTTTTTTTTAGATTTTAGATTAATTTGTAAAGTATTTTTGATATTTGAAAATGCTTAATTTTGAAGTTACCTGGATATCGAAAGTACTTGGCTTTTGATTTTATTTATAAGACACTTAATGAGTTGGTTTCTTTTGACTTTGTTATTTGTGAAGATATATTCATATTTGAAAATATTTGATTTCGAAGATTTTATATTTGGAATTTATATTTCAAAAGTATTTAGTTTTAGTTTTAGAATTTTATAAATGAGTTTATTAGTTTTCTAATATTTATGAATTTCATTTTTAAAGCGAAAATACTTCAAAAATATAAAAGGCCGTCACTTTGACATAATTTCATATCAAAGTATCAGTGAAGCAGGTTTATTTGTATTTTTAGAATTTTATGGATATCTTATTTGTGTTTTTCTGAGCTTCTTATTATTTTTAAATGAATTTCTGACGTTATTGGGCTGATGTGGCGCTCCCTGGTTGGTACGCGTCATCAGGAACAGGTTGAGGTGGCAATGGGAATTAAATTTCTGGGAATGGGCTTCTTCTGGTTGGGCTTTATATTCATTAGGCCCAAAGATCTCTTTGCTTTATTCCACGTTCGTCCTTTGTCAGGAATTGAACACACGGCTTTACAACTGTTTCGTCACATTCGATCGAAGAGGCTTCGGCGCTGGGCTTCGAATAAAGAAGACGGGTTTCATTTTCTCTGCTATCGGGTTCATTTGGTGACGGGTATGGATCCGCTAGCGATTCTGATCGTTGCAGCCGTCAAAGAAGAGATCGTTGGCGTCGCGAGAGTAAGGGGAGGACAATTGTATACTTGATTTTCGACGCGTCAGCAGTGTCTAAGGAGGGTACCAGCGACTGGTACGGTGGTATAAGTCTGGGGGTAGAGAAGGTTTGAAAGAGGGTTACACTATACTGGGGACATGCCGATTGGCATCAGCAAGATGCAGAGGAGAGACTATCTATCTTTAATTTTAACGTCAGCATATTTCATTTGGTAGCCACACTTCACACTTAGATATGACAGCTCAATACCTAAGTGCCCAGATACGACTAGTTCAAAGGAATCATATTTATACTTTATCCTTTGTGTTAATTACAGCCGTGAAGCACAAACTACAAGTAGTCAAGCTGTCATAGGTCATAAACCATACATCACTATACTGCTGTCAGGTATTCAAAACTTCTTTTTTTTAATAAGTTTGACTGTCAATTAAACACCATTATACTCCCATTTTGTTCTTTGAGCGTTTACTAATTACTTAACAAAGTCAAAGAGCATTGAGGCGCTTGCTAATAGAACAAATTTCATAACAGAATATTCGTACATATATCCAACCATTATCCAATTTCCAATTATTAAGGTCTTAAAACTTAGAAGTAAACTTAAGCATATCTAACAAAGACACCCCTTATTACTCAGGTCACTTTTGCTGCGAGTGACATGGCATTTTTATTTAAAGATGCTGATTCACAAAGGCTCAATTGTTAACAGAAAGAAACCACTTCAACCCTACTCACATAATAACCTCACTGTTTCTGAGATCTGATTTCGGAATTCTTGCTCAAATAAATAAAAGCATACTTAATCGGTATTACGTTAGATGCTATATACACAGGGAACTACATTTTTGCATAATCGACCCTAAAACTTTAACAAATCACAGGAGCGATCAAGTCATATTGGAACCAGTTCAGAGAAAGAGAATGCAATTCACATTAATGCCCTCTTTTACTTAAAGGGGTATAACAGAATGCCTACGGCTTTTATGCAAAACGAACCCTCCACAAAACTTTATGTACATTTCGGATTCTGGAGCATAAGTTTAATGAGAAACATTAACACCTAAATTCCTGAATACAATTGGACAGCATCTCCCCTAGATTCTCTCTTGATTTAGAGTTCAATGAGTCAAACTGAGTTCGAAATGAACTCAATTCAACCAATCAAACTCAATTTGCTGTGGGGGCCGAGCCTCTTAGCAAATTACAAGAGAGAATCTAGCCATGGAGCCATGCTCCTAGCTGAGATGAATTCCACCATGAAAGCCGTGCTTTCAGGCGAAAAAGGATAGTGTTAGAGAAGGCAAGGAAAGCACAATATTTCAAGAAACAAAAAAGATCAACTAGTGACACAATTAAGCAAATTAATTCTATCGCATTGGGATTCAGGGTCAGCCATAGGAGCCATGCTCCTTGATCGACTCCGTTTCTCAATTCATGAACCTATGTTGTGCAATTAACGAATTCCCCAGAAATGTTAACAAACGAAACTAACGCCAAGGTTAAAGATCTGCCATGGAAGCCGTGCTCCCGGACAGATCTTCTTCCCTGACTAGAGAAAGACAAGAACATGCTAAAACTCATGCCATCGACCTAAGAAGGTACAGAACTAAATCAAGAACACTTGCAATTGAGAGAAGAATTACGAAAGGAAGAAAATCACCGTCGATCTCAGGAAGTCAAACAAGTTTCATTCTTTTCGAAATCAGATCGAAATCTTACAAATTCGAGAGTTCAGATCATTAATTTGATCGTCTCCCTTTCGCAAAAGACACTTACCTGTTGTTACAAATCAATTCTCTACCTTTTTCTTCATTTCTTCTATGCTATGCTATAACGCCTAACAGGTGTTCGCTGAAATGCTTTTCTAATGCTATTCTAACCTAACTTGAAAATGTAATGGGGAAGAAGGTATGGAAAGGGTCTGGGGTTATCTCCTGGAAGCCCCTTCTTTCTCTCTTCAACGGGCTATATATAGACTAGCTCCTGGTTCTCTTTCCGTCCAGGTGCCATGTATCTTGGGAAGAGCCCGGCGGTTATCGATTCTTTCTTGCCATGGCATTCTGTTGGATTTGATTCATCCTTCTTTTCTTTTCCCTCTTCATTCTTGTTCCTGGCACACCATGCCACGCCTCTCTGACAGTGAAGACCCACAGTCGCTTGACATATTTTGGTCTTCGTGTTCCATGAGCACAGAAATGTTTCCCACGGAGGAGTCGAATTTTCCCTTCAGCGACACATTCTGCCACCCCATTTACATACACTTGTTGTTTCGTGAACCATACACCATTCTCTTATCTGTCAGACCTTCGGTGTAGGGAAACGCGTGCATCCAAAAATGAGTATAATCCCAGGGGGAAATTTGAACTGGTGCGGAGTCTTATTCCTCTCCTCTGTTTTCCGTTTCAATGGAGTTATCCATTTTAATGGAATTTGCTGTATTTTTTATGGCTGTTGAGACTAAAAGAATTGTTTGGGACCCTTTTCTTTGGAATTTTTGTACCAGATTTCATGTGTAGGCCCAGAAAATTATTTAGAATCAAATGGTTTTAGTGGTTTTCCAAAATGACTCCTCCATCATTTTTATTAATTTTCTCTAAGGTGAGGGATCTTTTCGCATAAACAAAGATTTCTGCAATTCCTTTAATCCTTCTGATTGTACCATAATTTTCTTCACCTCTTCCTGGATTTTTGGATATTTTTTCATGATTTTTGGGATTCATCTGCTATTTTCCATAAATTTCTCAAGCTTCTTGTATCATTTATCATTAAATTTGCCTCATTGTTTTCCATGCATTTAGCATCATATTTTAGGGTTAAACAAATGCCCCCCACTGGAATTGATTGTGACAATCCTGGATGGGAACGATTGATTCCAGTGGCACCCTTTCTCTTCTCACTCATTTCTTCTTCTTTATCTCCTTATTTTCTCTCATTATTCATCCTTCGACACAATTGACTGCACCGCCATTTACCCAATGGGTTTCATTTTAGGCTGATGAAGGGTCTTATACCAATGTCTGCAGGGTTGCTGTCGCAACGAATCGTGGAACTCGCGGACAAAAATTCGTTCGCAGCGCTGTCCCTCGCCTGATTTTTTTTATTTTTTTTTATTTCTTTTCCATGGGCATGGTTTACATACTCCAACTCTCTGACCCTTGCATGGTCCATCGGCGTATGGGTTTATCTCAGTTTCTAATGGGAAATTCGAATCCCTGGTCCCCTCCTCTGTTCTTTCTCATGCTCGGGGTTCACCTACTTTTAGCTCATAAACCCAGTGTATACTACCAGTCTTCTCTTCAGGGATATTACGGTTGTGCCCTCTAGCTGCGGGGCCCTCTGATCAGCACCACAATGCCTCATGGAAGGGGATAAGCATGTTTCTGATTTGTCGCATTACACATTCCCTTTATAAAACCCCCTCATACCATCTTCTTCCTCTCATAAGCCCTTACAATTTAGTTTCCTCTTTACCTGAGAGCACGGCTCTCAAGGTGAAGCTCATATTCAATTTTGGAGCTAGGCTTCTCAAATTGAATCTTCCCATTTCTAATTTTCAATTTCCTCTTTTCATTTCAAGCTTCCTTTTTCGCCATCGGTGGTCTGACATTGGAGGTATGCTTCTCTTATTGCTTCATGGTCATCTCAGATCTGCGTTCTCTTCTCTCTTTCCTGTTTAACATGCTCTTATCTTGTTTTAGGGGAATTCTCCTCCAAGCTTCAAACTCTCTCCACTGGCTGGGGATCGACTCAACTACAGCTCTTCTCATACTCTCAGGTTATTCTCTTCTTCCTTTGGCATATTTTTTAGATCTGGCTTTGCCAATGGCTTCTTATTACAAAGTCTGAAGCTTTCTCATATACTCAGCTGTGTTTATCTTCATCACTGCGACTTCATTTGCTGTTGCTTTTCTTCTGACTTAGAATTGTTTTCTCACAAGAACGAGAAATACCAATTCCCTTTTTGTTTTGATTTGCTTTAAATCTATTTCTTCATGGTGATAGATGTGCCTTCTTCAAATGATTGAACTTTAGGCACCCTCTGTTTACTCAGACCACTCGTCTCTCTTTTTGTTCTTTCTTTTCCTTGCATATTTTCTTATTACATTCTCTTCAAGTTGGTAGCTCTGGTGGCTGCTTATCCTCTTTTCTTTCTTCTTCTTCTCAAGCTGAGGCTTTTCCATTGAACCAATTCTCCTTCCTTCTTGTAGTAGTGAGGGGTTGTGTGTCTTCTGGTTGGCACTCAGTGATCTGGGTGACATCCCTTGTAGTCACATGAGTTAACATCTTCTTCCTTTATTCTGATTCCTTTCTCCTCCTCTTTCCCTTTTTTTTGTATCTGAAATCCATGGTTCAGTGTTCTTCTTATTTTGAGGGTTGACTGCATTTTTTTCTTTTCACACTACCAGTTCTCTCATCCTTTTTTTACTGTGTTCTTTGGTAGGTTCGGCAGCTCGTCTCCTCTTTCTCAAGGTGTCTCACTGTTCACCTCCTTGACAAGGTTAGTTTATTTCACCCTTTTTATAGGATGTGATTCAGGTGAAATATACATCTGTTGACCTGGATTGTTGAATGGGGGCTCTTAATTGAATGCCAGAACTGATAGTTTTATGCATGCCCTGTCATGGCTGTCCTTGATTGCTACACAAGCTCATTTTGAGATATCAAACTGTTGCCACTCTCTCATGTGTAGTTCATTCTGAACATGGTTGATACAACTATATTGTTGAACTTGATCTGAGAACTTCACCTAACTATATTTGGGCTAACCCCCTGGGTCTTTTAATGCTTGTGACCGAGTACACCTGATTTGCATCACTGAGGTGTTTATTGCAACTCGACTCATTCATTTTGCCATCTGATTTCATAACCTGACCATCGTATATTCTGAATGACACCTTAAGATTCCTTCGTTGGAGTAGTTGGAAGAATATTATGCACATGTAGTTGTAAAGATGTAGATGAGGAGTGATGGTGAGGATCCCTGAGCTACCAGTTTGAATCATGAGTTTGGTTGTCTATCAGGAAGATTGGCAGCTTCACTAATCATGACATCAAATCAATTTTGTTGATCCTTTTCATCTTTCCAGCACTGGCTTGAATAGCATCTCTTTGCTCTTACCATTTCCTATTTGCTCCTTGATTTGTTTGGTACCTGGCTTGTAGCTCTCACAAACTGGAATGCATACTTCTTTCTTTTAATTCAGATCGTTCTTTCTCACATTTTTTCTCCGGGCCTACTTCTTATCCCCTTGCAATTACCCATTTGCAACTGGACCGTCTTCTTGCCCTCCGTCAGCAGCCCAACTTTTATTCTTTCCTTTTTTTTTCCTTGGGCCCCTTTTTGTTTAGGCCAATTTCGACCCATTTTTTTTTACCGGGCCATGTTTTATCCCTTTACTGTTGGGCCTGCCCTCGTTTAGCCCAATCCCTTCTTCTCTTTTTTTTTGTAGCCCATCACGTAGTGAAAATAAAAATACGCATTTTTTTTTGTATGTATGTATTTAGTAGGTATGTATATATATATATTTAGTATGCTATGTATAGTTATAGGAACATGGACTTTGTCCTTTACTTCTTCTTGTCTTGACTTGCTCTCTTTACTTCATGTTTTCTTCTTCGTTAGTCATGACTTCTTGGACTTGGGCCCGCCCCTCTAAGATGAGAATTTTTGAGCCCAAGAATGAGACCATCGAGCAATTTCTGAAAGATGCTTCTGATAAAGGCGCCACCAAGGAAGATCTTTATGACTTGCGAGTGAGTATGTTGGCCGATAGAGACTTCTCAGCAGGCAATATCCCTCGTCACGAGCCAACCCAATTCCTACCACCTGATGCTCCTGGCTCTCTTTTCTCTGACTTCGACCTCTTTGATGAGCTAAATGCCGAGACTTTCACCCATTTTCCTCAAAGAAAACCCATAACTCATTCGGGTCCCCGCTCGGGTCCCGCCATACGGACTCGTCCTTTGGATGGGTATGGGGTTCAAAAGCATACAGTTAGAGTGCTCACTCCCGTGACCTCTGAAATGTCTCATCCTCCAGTTCGCCTTCCGGGTATAGCCATGTTAAATGGAAATACTCACCCTTGGCATCCTGTGACCTTTCTTATTGAGGGTATTCCGGGTAGAAAACCCGGTCAGACGGAATGGACTCAATTTTGCTTGAAGCGTTATGGTGGCATTCTTAAGAGGGCTAGGATTTTCCATCCAATTGTGCTTTCTCTCTTCAGCTTCCCTCGTAGCGCTCACCTGTTCCGGGCTTTCATAAGCAATTGGAACTATGTGACAAACACCCTTTTTGTGGAGGATCGCATGATGACCGTTCTCTTAGAACAGTTAGAGCAACTGTCGGGTATTCCTATTTTGGGGAGGCCCTATGAGGAGTATTCACCAGTGGATTCAGATTTGTTCGGGGTCAACCTTGATGGATCGTGGCGACATTTCTCCTCCGTCCGCAACTTGTATGAGGTTTACGAAATGTTGTTCCGTATGAGACAAAAGAAGAGATCAAAGAAGGGCGTTTCTTTTGAGACTTGGATTGAGTATTTCACTGACAGGGTGACGCCTTCAAGTGAGAGAGCCTCTTTATTGGATCCCCTTGGCATAGGGAAAGACACACTTGCTTTTAGTGGGACCCCTCCACCGCTTTCTGATCTCACTTCTTTGCCTTTGGATGATGAGACCATCTTGGCCGCTTTCCTTTCGTTTTGGTTGTGCTATTTTGTCTTTCCTAGACGACCCATAGGCATGATTCGCCCGGAGGTGTTTGTCATGGCCGGTTTCATGGCTCGTGGAGAGGTTATGGCTTTGGGAGGGCCGGTTTTGGCCAACCTTTTTCGCTCGTTGCGCTTAGTGGCTTCTTCACCTGATCCTTCCTTCGTGCCAGCGGTGGTCCCTTTTCACTTTCTCTTTGGATGGATTCGTGCATATTGGCCATCGACCTTTCTACCTCCTGCCATGCCCGAGTCCCTTCGAGATGCCATGCCTTTTATGGCTGATATAGCGGATGTGAGCTGTGATGAGTGCATTGATGTGTTGAAAGCTCATTCGTGGTTTACCCGGAGCCGAGCGGTGATTAACCCCTTCCCTCGTTCACGGACATTTTGCAGAGATCTTCCCAAGTATGATTCATACTTTGTTATGAGGGATGATCCTTATTCTGAGACTGGAGACCTTTCTATTCTTACTCAGTCTCACAGATGGGCCGAGTACATGATCGGTCTTCGTGCGGGTCTTTTGCCTTACCGCACTGGAGATGACCTCTATACAGAGCCGTATTTTCCTTCCTTGGTAGCACACCAGCTTGGCTATGATCAGTTTGTTCCCCGTATGATTTTTCCTCGTGTTCGTTCGGATTTGGATTGTAACTTGCTCATGCATGCACTCATTTGGAAATCTTTTCAACGCCTCGGCACGGGCGCGCGATTTTGGGTTCCTTCGGCCACCCGCATTGGTATCATCACTATCCGCTTTTACGTATGGTATATGGGAATGGTTGAGGCTTATCATGAGCGTAGAGGCGAGGAGATAGTGAGACGCCTTTATCCAACATATGGAGAGAGAGCCCGCTATTATGATGATCCTCCTTGGGGTCCACGCATTCCTTCTGATTTTAGGGGTCTTGATGGTCATATCCGCTACTTTACTCCAGATGAGGTAGCGATCATCATGCGTGACGGCTTGTGTGGATTTGTCTTAGGTATTCTTTCTATCACCTTTCCTCCTTTTTTTAATTTTCTTTGAACTCATGTTTTGGTCTTGAACTCTTTCTTTATGCCTTCTTTTATTATAGAGAGAGCTTCCACTCCTTATTCCTCTACTGTAGTGGAGGAGGCTCCTGATGACCCGGTCTTGACACGAGACAATGGGTTCTCTTCTGGCCCTCCCTTGCATGACATAGGGCCCACTTCTAGTGTAGGTGATCACTCTTCTGATCTTCCTCCTAGGACGGCTTCTCCCATCCTTGGTGAGATCTTGCTTCCTTCAATTTTCTTTCCTTTAAAATGATCTCCTCTTAACTTTCTCTCTAATCTTCAGGTTCGACTGAGCCAGTATTCGAGTCTCATGTTGACGACTCTACTGACTTACCCCAGGAATCGAACCTAGACTCTATTTTTGACGATAGAGATTTAGATGGTTATGATGTTGATTCCATCTTAATTGAGGGTACTTCTTCATTCTACAATTCCCAATCTGCTTTGTTGTCTTTATTTCTCTTATATTTTCAACTGACTTCTTTCCTTGTCATCCTTTTAGGAGAGCCCTCTTCGGAGATTCTTGAGACAGTAGCTGACACAGCCCCTACCACTGCTGATCCACCTTTTGAGGCTATTTACGTGCTCCCTATGGACATCACACTGCCTGTTGAGCCTGAGGTGATAGAGATTCCTGATGACCCAGTCTCTGCTCCTCCACTATCTCTTGACCCCCCTGGCGGTATGTGAACCTATCTACACTTGTTCCTTCACATCTTTACTTCATCTTTTCTTTGTGCGGCTCTCATGCCTATTCTCCTTTTACGCGCAGTTTTTCTTGTTGATGACGTGGCGAGACTCCTTTGGGAGACTGCTGAGTTGTGTGGTGAGACGAGTTTGGGCCGTTGTTCTTTTGACTATGGCTGCTTCTTTTACTTAGGAGGCACAGAGCGTGATCCTATCTTAGAGCAGCTTGCCAACTCCTCTGCGATTCCTCTTCGTCACCACCTTTTCTTCCTTACTCACTCTTCTGTTGATCGAGAGTATTCCCGCCGTCTCTGTGCGCTCTCGTCTAGCACTTTGGAGAGGGGTCACGCGGAGTCACAGGTCTATGCTCTTTTGGGGCGTCAGAGAGACCTTCCTCTTCGTGTCGCTGCTTCTCGCCACCAGTATGATCTCATGCAGGCTAGCCGTGCTTCCTTGGCCGAGCTTAACCCAGTGAAGATTGAGATGCTTCGTTTGGAGGAGGAGTTGGCAGAGATCCCTACACAGCTGGAGGAGGCCGTTGCCTTTATGAAGGCAACTTGCTCTGCTCACGACAAGGCCATGGGTGCTGTGAAGTATGTCAGGATTGAGATCGAGCGCCACTCCAAGAGGTCAGTTGAGCTGATCAATGAGATCTATGGTGTGCTCCATCATCTTCATCGTTCTTTTAGAGCTTCCAGACGTGTCGTGAGATCTGCCAGAGACATCTCCTTTCGCTCTCGCTCTCGTCCTTATTAGAGGGTTCTAGTCATGGTTTTGTTAGGGCTCTGTTTTGGTGGGCTTCTTTGAAGCCTTGTATCTTTTATCTTTGTCTTTGCATATCAGGTTGTACTAGACGTTGTACTTGTTGTTGAGGATGTTTGTGCGAACTCTTCATCTCTTTTGTTCTATTGGAGAAATGAATTTTGCATGTTTCATGCTTCATATATATCCCTCTTCATGCTTTACTTGTATGGTTGACTTTTGGTGTTTCTTTCTCTTGCGCATGTATTCGTTTAATCTTCCAGGTTGACATGGATAGCCCCGTTGGTCCTCTGCCTCATGAGGGTGAGGATGGACTTTCAGAGTCCAGTGATGCCCCATCTTACCAGGAGCTCCGTATCACTGGCATTCAGGAGTATCTGCGTACTCCTAGCCCTCCACCTTTCTCCAGAGGTGAATTTTTTCTACTAATCTTCCTTGTCATTAACTTTTCTTTTCATTCTTTTAATTGATTGTTTCTCATGCTTCATCTCTCCTTTTTCAGCTGTTACGGTGGTGGGACTGAAGGATGCTTTGACCGCCTTACGCTTAGCTTGCAGGGGCACTCCTCTCGTTCTTTCTCCCATTCGTGATAGGCTTTTTGATGGGATCTCCTTGGAGATTCAGCCTAACCGAGGAGTTGCTGCGATAGTGCTTTCTCTCATTGGTGAGTGCCACGGGATAGTGGAGACGCTCAAGTTGGGACACTTAGAGCAGGAGTATATCCGCAGGGGCAGTCATCTCACCTTATGCCTCCAGTCGCTGGGTAGCACCTTTGAGACTCTTACCTCCTTCCATACTAGGTATCATTCTCTCTGCCAGCGGTCTATCTCTTCGGTCACCGAGTGGGTGGCCGCTCGCCGGGCAGCACCCTCTTCCTCTGCTCGTCACACTGATGTTGGGCGTTGGGAGTCAGATGTGGTATTCTTTCATTCTGAGATTACGGAGCTTCACTCTCAGCTAGTTCTCTGGTCAGGCTACTACACTGATGCGTGGAGCCGCTGTGCTGAGGCTTTCAGGTACTTTGTTCATTTCCGTGATGAGGAGGAGAGACGGATGGAGGCTGTCCATTCCCGTTACAAGCGCATCATTCGCATCCTTGATGAGGCGAAGGGCAGGTCATACATGTATAGGAGGGAGGCTGATCTTATAGAGGGCCTTATATAGGGCCATTGGGTATTATTCTAGTTGGGGTTTTGGGCTAAGCTTTGGGGTTTTGATGCTAGCCTTGTATCTTTACCTTCTGGGCCTTGGCTTTCTTTAGGCCTAACATTGAACATTTTGGATTTTATGTTGGCCTTGTATCTCTTATGTTAGGTATCTTGACTTGTTTGACTTGCTTGCAACCTTGTGCTTTTGCTTGGTGATATTTGATTTGTCTTTGTGCCCGACTGAATTCTCACGCTCGGGGTTTCCTTGCATGTTTGCTTATGATGTAACCAATAATCTTTCTTCTTAAAATTGGTATTCTGTCGTTCTTGCGCCTGATTGGGCTTCTGTGCTCAAGGCTTCTTCTTTATAACTTGTGGGGTTCGAATAATCTTACTCTTACCACCACTTTTTTTCTTGGAGATATGGGAATTTGGCCCATACTCATTTTTCTTTTGCTTTCTTTTTAAGGGATCTTGAACACACATAGGTCCATTCCACAATTTAGGTTAGGGTATTTTGGCCCGTCCCTGTATTTCCTTGGGTTTGAACCTACATGGGCCTTGACCCAATTTGTTAATTCTTTTTTCTGACACCGCCTTGAGCGCCTCCACTTCTTCTACGCCTTCTCGACTTCGTACCGTTTCTTTTGGAGCACTAGTTTGAACGGTTTGTTTCCACTTCTTGCCACTACAGCCTTAATTTTCCCGTGTGTTCACACGTTCACACGTCTGCCATTAACTCCAAATTACAACCTTTCCTATGCCATGCCTATATAAGCGCACCCTTGTTTCTTCTTTTCCTCACATTCAAGCTTCTCGCAGTCTTTCTTCTCTCTACCCACATTCTCCAATTTATTGTCACCATGTCTTCTCTTCCTTCATCGAAGCGTGCCAGGGAGGCCTCTGGTTCCTCTACTTTGCGTCTGGATTCCACCTTTCCAGACTGGTCCCTTACTCCTGACAACCGCTATCTCTTTCGCGACGAGACCGCTTTCCTTTCTTATTATAATGACATGGGTAGTGCAGAGAGACCTGTGGCTGATTGTTACTTCTTTCGTCCTATGCGGAGGATCCCTGTGGAGCAAGTGAATCTCATCAGGGGTTGGCTTGACTCATGGAGCTTGGCTGGCTTGGTCGATTGTGATCAGCCGTATCATCCCAGAATTACTCGTCTCTTCTATGCCAATCTCAGGGTTTCCTTTAACCATTTTGGGTCTCCTTCGGCCTCTTCATATCTGTTTGGCCGCTTTTTTCATATCACCACTGGAGATTTGGCCAATTATTTGCAAGCTGCTAATACTGCCAACGACTCTACCATCTATGCCTTTCAGAGATGGCCTCAAGGTTTTGGTAGTTATCAGGAATGTCGCCAATGGTTCAGGGTGGCGGCTCCTGATATCGAGAGGGTATCTACTTTCCATCTGCCCGCTCTCCATAGGTATTTTTTTTCTTTTCTCTTTCTTTTTTTGCTTCATTATGATTACTTCTCTTCTCTTTCCTTATTCTTTTATGATTTTCAGGTTTCTTTTCTTGGTGGTCAATGATATCATCTTTCCCCAAGGAGTAATGACCCATCTTGCCAAACCTGGCAGTCTCTTCTACCTTCGCAACTTGATTCAGAAGCAATGGCCTATCAACTTGGCCCACATGATTCTTTTCCATATGCATCAAGTGGCGATTTCTGATCGAGAGCCACTTTCCTACGGTCATCTCATTGAGGCTCTCATGCTTAGGGCTCATATTCGTGTGCCCGATATGTTGTGGGGCAATCGTGTTTCTGATGCCGATGTGGCACATCCTTCCAACCTCCTCCTTTCTTTGCCTCTTATCGGATGGGTTGAATCTTCGATGGATATGTTGGTTCCCGATCCCAACCAGCCTGTGAATGATTATATTTTGCTTCCTAATGCAGCCCCTAACCAGTATGGTCCTATGGACGTTGATTCTCCGCCGGATGATAATTCGGCTATGATGGCTCTTGATGATCCTGCCCCTGTCTCAATTCGGGCTTTTATTGACCAGCGCTTTGGGGAATTGAATGCTCGTTTAGAAGCTTTAGAAGGGATGCTTCAGGTCATTTCGGCCACTCTAAACAATTTAGCGGGTGGCGAAGCTGTTGCTGATGATGGAGCCGCGGCTGCCCCAGAGTAAATGGCCGTCTTGAGTAGTTTTGCCCCAGCGCTGCCCCAGTGCTATCTTTAGGGCACTTTTACCTTTATCTTTTATTTTGCACCCCTTTAATTTGTATTAGGCTTATTTTCCTTCACGTGTTGCTCTAGATGTTTAGCTTGTGTTGGCTTATGCTTGTAACCTTCTGCACTCCTTTTATCATTTATGAATGGCCTCTCCTTTATCTGCTTTTTGCTTCTTTGTATCTTCTTTCCTTTATGAACGTCGTATCATGAAATAAGGACACGGTAGAGGTGGGTGGAGGGAGCCCTCAGATATCTTCATAGGGCGGTGCCTTAATGCCTTCAGACGCCACAAAAGCTTAATCTTCATTAGGCATAGGTGTTTTAGAAAACCACCAAGGCTTTCCTTGACACGGCTTCGCGTTCTCCGGGACCCGAAAATCCCATCGTTGACCGCGGATTGTGATTAGGGCAAATCCTAACATGCGGGGAAATAGGTTCCTTTTCAAAAACCATTTTCCAAACCATGTCCAGCGAGGGACACGGTGGGAGTGATTGGGGGGAGCCCTCAGATACCTTCATAGGGCGGTGCCTTAATGCCTTCAGACGCCACAAAGGCTTAATCTTCATTAGGCATAGGTGTCTTAGAAAACCACCAAGGCTTTCCTTGACACGGCTTCGCGTTCTCCGGGACCCGAAAATCCCATCGTTGACCGCGGATTATAATATAGGGTAAATATAACCTGGCGGGACATGTCTCTTTTCAAAAACTTGCCCCTTTATTGGGTTTTGGGTCTCTATTGAAAGGTTAAGTTAAGGTTTTGGTTTTTATTGGGTCCTAACGTCTTCGTTGGACTTTATTCTAATGTTTTATAGAGTTATGTATATGGCTTTGGACTTAATAGGTTTTGTTGTCATGGGCTTTTACAGAGTTTTGGATTTTATTGGGCTAGGCCTTATTGTAGTAGATTTTGGTTATTTTGGTAAAGTAGGTTTTGAGTTTGAAGGATGGGTTTTCAAAATGAATCACTGGAATCCAAAGATACTCCTGCATAGATCACATGTATTCTTATATGTGAGGTGCGGGTGTCTGAAGGACATATTCGGGTAAAGACAGTACACCCTCTTGATATCGCTCCTCCACCCAGTCTTTAAAGGTGAAACATTCCTCCAGATTATGCCCCCAATTCAAATGGTATGCACAGTATTTAGATCCAATCATGTCACAAGTGCTTTTGGTCATTTTGATGGGAAATCCATATTTCACAGCTAGGTCGGCTACCTCCCATATCCTGTCTTTTCTGAATGAGTATGGTCGACTCTTTCTCGCAGATAAAGGTATACCTTCTTTAGACTTCTTCTTTACAATCTCACCCTTGCTTTCATTCACGGGCTCTTTCGATTTCCCCTTCCTTTCTTTCTCTCGTGATTGCTCCAAGATTGATTTTGATAGACTTGTTTCTCCTTTTGGATTCTCCTTCTTTCCTTCCTCTCTCCTCATTTCAAACTCTCCTTGGGTTTCCAAGGACCTCGCTATTTTTCCACCCATATGGTCCATCTCTTCGGGATGTCCGCGCCTTGTCCCTTCGTAACTTTTCTCTTGCATTCTCTTCTAGTAGCAATTTCGTGTACTCCCCTCGGTAATGTTCTAACATCTTTTCACTCTCCTCGAATTTCTGACGGAGAGTCCCCACTTCTTCCATCGTTACTCGATACACCTCGGCTATGGTTTGCCAATCTCCTTGTTGCATTTGTTTAAGATGTACACATCTTTCTCTTAAATCCGCGATCACACGCCCATTTTCTTTAGATTCGTTCTGTAGTGTACCTATCTCCTGTTTATAATTCTTAATTTCTTGCTGAAGCCCAATTACTTTTTGCCCGCTTGCTTCTTCTTCAAGCTTTTTCACTTCCAATTCACGGCGTAATTTACCGTTTTCTGCTAACAACAAAGTCACTTCACACTTCGCTTCTTGTTTGTATTGTTGTAACCGTCTCCCCAATTCTTCTAATAGAGCTGAGTCACTTATCCCTACCCTTTCAGTGGACATTTCTCCTTTTTCTGACTCATTTTCCTCATTTGCTTTTCCTTTTCTTGATTCCCGTATTTCAACTTCTATAGCATGACATTCCAAAACCGACGCTTCTCTTTGGGGTTGTAGGTAACCTAAACCCTTAGTATTTTTCACTTTTCCATCCACTCCCATCACTCGCCGGGATTTTCCGTTCCACAAATCATGGAATGTTTTAGCTCTTTGTTTTGAAATTGGGTCTAGGCAACGATTTCTTTGGAAGAGGCTCATTAACCCTTGATTGTAATATCCCATTACCTCTATTTTCTCATATTCTTCTTCTTCTTCTTTTAACCATCTCGCCCAATCATCTGAGCCAAGAGGATTACTTGATGGGTCGACATTCTCAGCCTTATAGAATAGGATTCCTTTGTGGAATACCGTTCTCCCATTCACTTTTTCTACCTTAGGTGGGATATAGAAGGTTTCCAATTCTTTGATTTGGTAAACCTCCCTTGGTGTGAGTTCTTTGTAATAGCCCATGGGTACTTGCTCAATGGCCATTGAGTCTTCCATGTGATCATAGAACTCTTCGTCTGATTCGGTGTCGTAGACATGAATCACCCGTTTTGATCCTTGCCTTTCCTCTTCCAACTCATCTTTTATATGTATTTTCCCTCTTCGGCCCTTTTTCTCTTCTTCATCATCTGATGATTTTATATAAATGGGAGTTCTTACGGCGCAGGTAGTTTTCATCTTTCCCCTAAGCTTTATCTCCTCTTCATTCTCTTCTCGAGGCACTACTCTTGTCCTTAAGGTTGGGGAAGTACTTCTTTGTGAAGTTGGAGCGTAGAATCGATCAATTTCTTCAAGCTCCACTTCATGGACGCCATAATGTTGGGCATCTCCTTTGATCACTTTTTGTTCTCCGTCTTGTAAATACTTGACACATTGGTGAAGGGTTGATGGCACAAGCCCGTTCTCATGTAGCCACGGCCGTCCAAGTAGAGCTCGATAAGAAGTATCTGCGTCAATGACATAGAATTTTATTAACGTTTCAAGCTCTCCAAACTTCATTGGCAATGTGATGGCACCTAGGGCTCGCTCAGAGTTTTGGTTAAAACCATGTATGAACACATTCTCATCAGAAAGCCTTCTCCCTCCTAAAGCCAATTGATTTAGCGAATTGAGAGGTAAGATATTAATGGAAGACCCGGGATCGACCAACATTCGGCTTAGTTGACTCCCGTTTGTCTTGCCTGTGATGTACAATGGTTTGTTGTGATAGGAGGTTCCCATCATGAGATCTTTGCTCGTGAAGGTTATCTGATTTTCAGGCTCTACATAAAGGACCTCAGTCATGTATTTCTCGGTCACGTAAGCTTGGAATCTTTCGGGCTCTTTAAGCATTTCCATCATTGTTTCCCGCAACTCCTTAGACATCATCAGTGCTTCAAACACACTTATTAGTGCTGGAGTGCGCTTTAGGTGAGCCAGAATGTTGTACTCTCCCCTTATTTCTTTTGCCTTGTGACTCGGCCCGGGCTCATCTTCAACCTCTTGAATTCTAACCTTGCCCTTCTCTTTAGGCGCTTGTCTTTCGGGAATGTTCGCACCCGACCGCAGATTTACATGGCAGTCCCTTTCTTTAAACATACCCTTGGCGAAGAG
>JAMFTS010006449.1:0-23549 GCA_028095005.1 Rhynchospora pubera
ATGCCGTTAATTTCTTCCAAAATGATTAAAATTAGAAATATGCCACTATAAAACTTGACATATCTTTTTAAAATACCTAAATTACCCTGATACATTTTTTAGTAAACAAAAAGAAAAATATTTCGGAAAGGGGCAAGAAAACAGAGTGTCCTTACGAAAGGAATTAGACGGTAAGAAAAAAATTCTTTCATTTTTCTCAACTTCGTGATGTGCATCGTACATCTAATGTGGTGCATAGTGAAAAGAAACTGATTTATAAAATATACGGTAATTAAATGATTTTATATAAATATACTTGTCAGTGACAAAATGAAAAGGGACAAACGTGGTTTGCAACTCAAATAATTTTTTTATTTATCACAGTAATCAAATTTTCAACTAAACAAATGATTATTTTAAGGGACCAACATGGATGAAATTTTTTTTTCTTTTACGATGTCATATTTCTAATTGTAATGTTTATAATGGCATATTTATAATTATATTATTTTATAGTGGCATATTTAAAAGAGTATAATAGTCAAATTAAATGACTGATGGCATAAATCTAATTTTATCATTTAATGATGGCATAAAAATAATTTGTCGATGGCATATTTCTAATTTCTAATTTTTATAGTGGCATAAATCTAAATCACCCTTTATATTTTTATCTTTGATGCTAGTCTCAAGAGCTAATGACCTTCAACTAGGTTGACCGTTGACATTTTACTTTGCGCTAAATCAAATGTTATTTCCAACCCATTTGGGGCTCAAAAGTGATGTAGTCTTCAAATTTTCACTTTTTTTTCATTACACAAAATTTCAAACAACATGCTGAATTTGAGTTCAAGGCTTAACACACTGATGTCTTTGATTTCAATTAACGAATCTCAAGGCAATGGGGTTTTGGCCGGATTTGAGTTTTTTCTTTCGATCTTTTCACCAAGTGCCCGCAATTTCGTCTGACATTCAAAAAACAAATTCGTAAAGAAAATATACTTTAGACAATATCAAAAAACAAATTCGTAAAAGAAAATACACTGTAGACTTAGTAATGGAGCCTAGAGAGCGATAAGACGGAGGACATTATTGTCTGAAATTATATTAATTATTTTTTTATAAATAAATTATCATTGAAAGG
Source organism: Rhynchospora pubera (assembly GCA_028095005.1). NCBI lineage: Eukaryota > Viridiplantae > Streptophyta > Magnoliopsida > Poales > Cyperaceae > Rhynchospora > Rhynchospora pubera. The sequence goes on from JAMFTS010006449.1 coordinate 1,124, forward strand.
CTTTGTATTCAACTTTAAAATTATCAGAGAGGTTTATATTTGATTATGAAGATTTGAGGGATTTATATCCGATATTCCAAAAAAAAAAACACAACAAATTGAGCGTAAGAGCGTAGCCTCCTCAAAACTGCAACTTACGACGGTTCTTTAATCCATTTTTTTTTTAAAATATTACCCGTAGCCGTAGGTAATCCAAAAAAGTTCGCAAATTTCCCGCGTTTAACAAAAGACTAATTAAACCGACTTTAAAAATTCTGTGGCAGGATCATATACTGTATTCAGTATTGTGTTACCCAATGGGACCCCCACACCTTTTCCGTGCTCTAAATAAGGGTAACCGGCCACACAATTTCCCTTTTTTCTAAGGAGAAGTTTGGCAATTCCATGAGCCAGCTGTACAATCCGAGGGCAATTTTGAAAATGTGATTTTTATTTTAAAATATAGATGCATCAAGTTGTTCAACCATAGGGGCAAGATTGGAAATTAGGCATATAAAAGACTATTTGGAATATTTCAGATAGGCCCTAATAAGTTTTTTTTTAACATAGGATTTCTTTAGAAAGTTTTTGATCAAAAAATCAAATGAATGAATGGAATTGGTATTCTTGGGTTGGAATTTTCATATTATTAGATCCGACAAGCTTTTGAGAAATCAATTAAAATAAAATAAAATCCCGCATAAAAAATATTTTGATCAAAGCCATAGTGTAATTGGGCAAGGTAATGTAAATCATGATATTTAAATGCCCATTTCCCCCTGCTACGCTCAGCTGCACTACAAGTCTACAACTGGCCAACAACACTATGGGGGCGTTTATGGGGGCGTTTGTTTGTGTAGTAAGGAGTTACATAACTTAAGGATGCCTAAGTGTTTATGTAGTGTTATGTAATAGATGTTTGGTTGTGTAGTAAGGATGACTAACTTAATGCATGCATATATTCATGTCAAAAGACTAAAATGCCCTTAAATTTGAATTAGTATTATGTATTATATGTTGTGACCTAATTATTGTTAATTATTAATTATTATAAAAATTAATTATTAATGATGATAATAAAACATTTTTACTATTATGAAATATTAATAATTACTTTTAATTAAATATTATAGATATTATTATTTATTTTATAATAAAAATTATTATTCATTAATTATCTTCAATTAATTATTATTCTTAAATCATTATTATTAATAATTAATATTATTTGTTAAATATTATTAATTATAATAATTAATCTTTGTTATTAATTATGATTTTTTAATAATTATTGTTACTTATTAAGTATTATTATTTATTAATTTTAATTTTTAATTATTATAAAAATTAATTATTAATGATAATAAGAAATCATTTTATTATTATGAATTATTATTAATTATTTTAATTAAATATTATAAATATTATTAATTATTTAATAATAAATCAATATTGTTTATTAATTATTATTATTACTTGTTATATATTATTATTTATTAATTATAATAATTAATATTTATTACTAATTATGATTTTTTAATAGTTATTGTTACTAATTATGATTTTTTATTACTAATTATGATTTTTTAATTATGATTTTTTAATAGTTTCTTTCCCACGCTTACTTGGATTTGGACATTATTATTTATTAATTATTAAATATTATTATTAATTATTTCTAAAGGGTATTGTTGGAAAAAAAAATTAAAGGGGACCGGTGCATAACTTATGCAATCTATTTAGGTTGCATAACTTATGTACCCTTAAGGCATCTTATGTAAGAGATGTTTGGTGACTTAAGGATACATAACTTAAGTTATGCATTCTTTAAGTTACAAACAAACGCCCCTTATATATGGTGTGTGTCAGCCTGTGTGCGAACATGTCACAGCCTCACAGGCAATAGCATGCCTAGTTAATGCATACGATTGGGCAGCAGCTTGTCCAGTGGAAATTTAATGCAACTACTGAAAAAAACATGTTAAAATCACAGTTGGAGGGAGAATAATCTAGGCAGCATAGCTCACAGCTATGAAATCAAAAGATAATGATCTCCCTATGCAATCCAATAGACTCGGTGCCTGTGAACACTCTAGGTTTTTTTTTTTTTTTTTTTTTGAGTGAACGCCCGTAGGCAAGATTACATTAAAAAAGCTGAAGTACATGAAATGGACCCATACCAGTAAGCCCAAGGCAATACTGGCATTTGGCAAGAAAGAAAACTTAAAAGAGTAGACACTACACCCTAAACAACACACTAAAAAAAACTTAAAATAAAAGTAACACTCTAGGTGCTCGACGACACTGGTGCCCCCTTTTGGCACCAGAACCAAAAGCATCCCTCTCCCTCCTGACGAATGGGAAAGCAAAGGAGCTGCGTCAATTATTGGAAAGTGAATAGGATAGTAGAAGTGAAAAGTGTGACAAAAACTAAAAAAAAAAAAGACACAAGTCGGCACAAAAGCCATGCATCTCAACTGTCCATCAAACTCCAAAATTAGGAGAAACTGCCGAGTGGATGCTCTGCCAAAATTTTGTGGTCATTTTCACAAACATGTTGTGTGCATTGTACTAACAGCAAGGAGGACAGGAATAAAGAGCAAAATAGGGCGAAGATAGTAAAACCAAGCTTGTAACCACATATTTCAGAGACTCTCAGCCTTTCATTACTCAAGGAGCGGAGACTGAGAGAGCTCCTACGGATAATAATAATAATAATAATAATAATAATAATAATAATAACAAATAAATAATAAAAGGAGACAGAGAGAGCAATTTATGAGATGAGGAAGCTGTCACGCTCGCTTCGTTCCATGTGGATTGTGGAACAACACATGGCTACCATCTGAGCCAGTTTCAAGTATAACAAGTTACGAGTGAACAGCACAATCAGTTAATTAATTGATTAATCTCTCATATTTTTCTAATAGAAATTAGCAAGCCTTTCGCCTTCTAATTAATTCTTTTTCGGTATCTAATTAGTTCATGGTCCAAAATATAGGCATGTTGGTTTATAATTATTGGGATTATATGGTACAAGTGTACAACACCGTGATTGTTATATAGAAACGCAACTAACTATGAAGAAACGTAACTAACTATGAATAAATTGTTTCCATGGCATATATAAATAAGAAGGTAAACAGTAAACAGTAATGAACAATTCATTTTTATTGCATTGATATTTGAAGTAACTAGTGCTACAGCTAAATTTAAAAATTCCTTCGGACAATTTATTTATTTTTTTTGAAGGCCAGGGGCAAATACACACCGTCAAATTTTATTAATAAAAAAAATAATTACACAAAAGCAAACAAAAAGAAAAAAGCAAATCTAAAGGCTAACAAGTAACAACTATACAGTTAGAAAAAAGAAAAAAGAACAACTAAGAACACTCAAGCATAATCTTTCCAAAAGCGAAAACAAGCACATATATCCTTGAGTAGAAGGAATGAAGCAGTGTCGACATTCGAGAAGATATGTTTGTTGCGGGCCTCCTAAATATTTCACGAAACTGCAGTCCATATGATATTCCAATCTTTAATAGAAGAGATTCTGAGAAAGAACCAGAAATCACCAATGTCAAGTGTAAAGTAAAAAAAAGGAGTTTGAAGCGCATCTGTGCTAAAGACCAAACAACCAATGCATACTAGCCTTCGGACAATTTAAAGGAATGATTTAAGATAATATGTCCTCAAAAGTTAGAATATAGCAGACAAAAACAGTATAATAATAAGAAAAAAAACTAAGGATCAATGGATCATAGCTCGAATTGAACAGGAAGAAGTAAGAACCGAATGAAAGACTCGTCGACTCGGACGAGCAGTTCTCCAGTCAAATTAAGCTAAATTGGAGCCACTTTCCCTAATAGATGTAGAAATTTTAGCAATTTCACTTCCCTGTAACAAAAAAAAAAAGATAGGCTAAAATCAGCCACGATTGACGGATGCAACCGTCAGCCATACAATCAAATTTCAATTTTCGAGATTCTAACAATCGATCTGAACCGTTCAATGTGTTCTCCATATTGAAATCTCATTGGAGACCAAATTTTACATTTTTATGATTTTATTTATTATTTTTTTGAGATTTTAAAAAATCATAGTTATTGAAGGGTCCAGAATTGTTTAGATTAAGAATTTTATAAAATATCAACCAAATGCTAAAAAATTTTAAAAAAATGTAAAATTTGGTCTCCAATAAGATTTCAATATGGAAAACACATTGAACGGTTCGGATTGGCTGTTAGAATTTTGAAAATTTAGATTTGGTCGTAGCTGACGGTTGCAACCGTCAGTCGTGGCTGATTTTAGCCCATCTCCCAGAAAAAAAATCACGAATTTTACAACAGACAAAATTTAGTTTATTTTTTTGTTCTTTTCCTTTATTCAAGACAAGCCCACATGATAGGCCACATGCAAAAAACTGAGGTTTATATGTACGTGGTCATAGTCATTAAATTAAAAAAAAACCATAATAATTTTCTTCCTCACTACAGTTAACAATAAGAAAAACTACTTGAACAGTTCTTTTGACCATTTATTAATTACATAAAGGGGCCAAGCTAGTGGAAGAACAGGTCATGTGAGCCATGTTAATTATAAAGGGAGTTACTAATTCCAGGTCGTCTGGGCCTGCTCCACATTAAATAATTAATATTCGATTCAGCAATTCCTAGACGTGGGATCATTTACTCGCCTTTTATTAATCGCATCATTGTTGATGTTATAACAGTAGCTTAATGTTAGGAAATTGCTCAATTTTAATTTTGTGACTAATTACGCTTAATTAATCCAATTAAAACACAAGCAACACGAGATCTAGTACTTTAAGCAATAGACACAAAGAGAAAGAGGAGAAATCGATACCTCCCGCGAAATCGTATTCGCGGGGCTCGACCAAGGCATGGGAATCGATGGCGTGCCTTCTCCACCGTCTCCACCAGAAGGAGAGGGTGAAAAGTGGCGGCCTCATGGGAGGAATGAGAGGAGAGAGAAAAGCTAGGTGGAGGCTCTCATAAATGGTCATTATATAGAGCACAAAACCTAATTGACCTCTTGCATAATTACAACTATGCCATCCCACCTACCACCATAATGGGCAGCCACGAAATGGGCCTTTATGGGCCATTTAACCCCTTCATTTGGACCATTAATTCATATAATTAAGGTCCCTCAACTTTGCTCTTTAATTGGGCTATATATTTGCTATTTAAATAACGGCCCAATTAATCAATATAACTATTTATATTAATAAGTGTTGAACTAAATTAATTATTAACTCATTAATAATTATTTTAGGATTAGTTAATGCATTAATTTATTTCTATATGATCCATTGACTTAATTAATTATAACGGTTCGCAACGGTATATAATTAATTAATCAATCTTATCATATTTCCACAGAACTTACTGCTGTGAATAAATAAATAATGCACTGTGTGATTAATGTCCTATTTGTGTGACCCTTTGAGGATTTATGCTATGTTGGCCATGAAATTAAATCGTTATTTAATTCCAATAATCATAAGTGGTATCTAGCAACACGTTATGATTCCCAATTCGCATAAATAGTGTACTGCTACAATATTTCAATCCTGCATAAGAGAATAAATATGTTTCTCTATTTTGATTCTTATGTCTCACGATATCATCGTATAATCCAAGATAGGAATGTGTCATTCTTGCAGATTATACGTTTCTTGATCTAGAGTTGATCGCTTAGGTAGTACCAAAATGTATAGGGATTTACGTGAGAAATTTTGGTGGAATGGAATGAAAAGAGATGTTGCAGAATACGTATCAAAATGTCTAGTATGCCAACAAGTGAAAGTAGAACATCAAGTACCTGCTGGAAAGTTACAAAACATTAGCATTCCAGAATGAAAATGGGAAAGAATAACAATAGATTTTGTAACAGGGTTACCAAGAACTAAGAAAGGATATGATGCGATATGGGTGATTGTGGATCGTTTAACTAAATCAGCTCATTTTATTCCAATTAAAGTGACATATTCTATGGATAAGTTGGCCGAGCTTTATATTGAAATGATTGTGAAACTCCATGGTGTTCCAGTTAGTATCATTTCAGATCGAGATCCCCGATTTACCTCAAACTTTTGAAAAAAGTTACATGAAGCTCTAGGGACTCGACTTCACTTTAGTACTGCTTTTCACCCCCAAACAGATGGACAATCTGAACGAACAATTCAAACATTAGAGGATTTATTACGAGCATGTGTGCTAGAATTTTCTGGAAGTTGGGATTCACATTTACCATTGGTAGAATTTTCATATAATAATAGTTATCATTCTAGTATACAAATGGCTCCATATGAAGCACTCTATGGTCGAAAATGTCGATCTCCAGTATGTTGGGATGAAGTAGGAGAAAAGAAATTACTTGGGCCAGAAATGGTACAGATGACTAATGAAAAGGTGCAACTCATTAGAAAACGATTACTAGCAGCACAAAGCAGACAAAAGAGTTATGCAGATAAGAAAAGACGTGACACTAAATATAAAATAGGAGAACATGTATTTCTTAAGGTGTCACCTTCTAAAGGAGTAATGAGGTTTGGAAAGAAAGGCAAACTTGCACCCAGATATGTCGGTCCATTCGAAATTTTGGAAAGAATTGGACCGGTTGCCTACAGAATTGCTTTGCCACCGTCTTTGGCAAATATCCATAATGTTTTTCATGTGTCGCTTCTAAAGAAATATGTTTCAGATCCATCTCATGTTCTTATGTACGAACCCCTAAATGTACGTGAGGATGTGAGTTATGTGGAACAACCAGCTAAAATCTTAGATCGAAAGGAGCATGTGTTGCGTAATAAGGTGATATCATTAGTGAAAGTGCGCTAGCAACACCACAATGATAATGAAGCAACTTGGGAACGTGAAGATGAAGTTCGAGAGAAGTATCCATATCTCTTCATTTAAGGTATGTCAAATTTCGAGGACGAAATTTTTTAAGGGGGGAAGGATGTTATAACAGTAGCTTAATTCTAAACCAATACTAATGAATAAGCATGATATGTTAGTCATTTAAGCATTCTGTCAAACACATAACAGTCATTCAAATGTTAACATATACAAATCCATATAACACACGAGGTAATAGCCTAATCTAGCCGCCCAACTATTTACATAGCCGTAAGAGAAGTGTGGGCTACTGATTTCACACAAAATAATGTGTTAAAATGGTCAATAATCTCGGCCTTCTCTCAGGCATTTCAACAAACACGTGGTGTTCATGGTGAAACATGATTAGACATAGCCATTAATGCGAGAAGAAGATGGTAAAACTTTGCAACTGCATAGTGTGAACTTGTAGAAGTCGAAATCGGTTGTAAATAGCATGTGTAAATTATGGGAGTTTGGGTAGATGAAAACCTTAGCTATAAATAGAGGTGCATGGTTCATCAAGTTCTCAAACCAAATCAAAATCACAAATAAACGAGTTCAAAGAGTTTGAGAGAGCGAGAAGGAGCTTGGGCAGGAGCGGGCTATAGCAGGAAGGGCGTACGGTGTCTCCCCGAAGAGTTCGTCGTTAAGGTAGGGGCCGTACCGACCTTTGTTGTTCCATTCTCTTCCTTTTGAATTTCAATCCCATTTGATTAATTTGATCCAAAATAATATTAAGTAGTAACTTATAATCATTTAGAATAGATATCAAGATATAGTTATATATGTTTTACCATGAAAATGGAACAGTTTTTAAACTGTGCAAAATGCGGTTCTGTTGGGGAAGAAAGGTTGAACAGTGTATTTTTGTATAAATATATATCATTCGGTCAAATATCACAAAAGGCATGTAGTCCATTTGGTCGCCTCTGAGCCGCTGAGGTGTTGTTGCATGGGTTCTAGAGTTCGAATCCCAGTCCATGCAACACATTTTTTTTTTGAAATTCTGAAATTCCATTTTGATTCCCATGCATACTTTGAAATATCATAACTCTTTCATTTTAACTCCGATTTTAGTAAATTTTAATTCGTTGGAAAGCTGGTAAAAAGTTCTAGAACCCTATTATAACTTTATGAGTCAATATAAATATAATATATGTCATTTTGATTTTAGAAATCAAAGGATATAATGATTTTATATTCAAACAAATAATATTTCTTATTTTAAATATTCAACCTTGCTATTAGTAATTTATTTTGAGTAAAACTTATACATTATAAAATTTTCAGAACTGATTACGATAATATTACTAGCATTTATGAATAATATGAGACTAGTATGTTCCATTTCATTAATTATTTAACGATTATATAACTAGTACGTTATTTATTTAAAAACTTTATACTATTTTTGTATGATTACAAATTGGTGATATATGAAATTTATTAAGGTGAAAGTATGTTTTATGGGGAAGTCAATAGAATTGATGATTAAAATTTCACACGAGGAGAACTGATTATATTTGACCGGTACCTGGTTGGCGATTCCTTCGGGATTAGTAGTCCGTCAGACGTGGCGGAAGTCGGTTCCTTCAGGGTGTTAGAAGGAACGTATTTCCACTGTGGCAGGTGGAAATGCCACTCCATTGGTGTTGGGAGTGCGAAATGGTTCCTAACTGACATAGTCTGGATCCATTCCAAAGTGTGGCCAAAGTATGTTGATGACGTTGGTTCCCCAAAATAAAGTACTTTTTATGATGATTAGTTGGATTTTGATATATTATAAAAGAAGTATACATTTTATTGTGTTGACAAGTAGTTGAATTTTGATGCATTTCATTAAATTGATTTATTAAATTATATAATCTTTGAATTTATCTCCGATTGACTTCCAGAGGTTGGAAGTCGAGATTGTTCCTACTGAGTTGAAAATTATACTCACCCCCATTTTTTAATCCACAGAGACAGTGTCGGAGTAAGATTATTGCTAATAGCTGGAGCCGCTGCGTAGAGTTAATTTAGAAGATATTTAATTTTTAATTATGAGTAGTTTAAGATTATTTATTAGATATTATCAGAAAGTTTGTTATTTTAGTATGTTTTCCGCTGCGAGATTATAAACTCGTTTAGGGTCGGATGGACCTGATTTTGTATTTGAGACTTTATTATTTTAATGATGCTATTATTTGAGATTATTTAAGTTGTGTACATTCTGAGAAAAAAAAAATGCTCTATCGGGATGTGACAGCTGACTTTGTCATGTAATCATGTTAATAAAGGGAGTTACTAGTGCATATATAGCGTCATGTTTGAGGGAAGAATACAGTGCCAATTAGAGAAGCTGATTCCACTGATGAAGTGGTTGTTAATTTGTTGAACCAAATCCAATTGGGTGAAACACGGCCTTAGCACAACTAGGTGTGATTCGATCGGCCAGTTTTTCGCATGTCTTATTATCCCATGCCGCGTGAGAAGAGGGTTGAGTTTGTGAGGATTGTTAATGAATTGGGAAGGGAGCATTTCAATGGGGGGATGTGCAAGTTCTTAATGATGATGACTTTATTATTGTTGGTAGGTACCGGTAAAGAGATGTTTTTCTTTGACACTAGTTGAGAGCTCAAACTTGGTAAACCTTTGTTTTGCTTAGAGGTTGTTCTAGGTGATGCATTTTGATTTTCAGAAGTTATTAGTACGGGGTTTATCTGGTTGTAGTTGAATTTTGGTAATCGTCTTTTCAATTCAGTGTGTAACATGTTCTTTTGCTGAATTTAAGTTAAGTTGTTAGTAAAATCAAAGGCTGGTTGAAAGATAGCATCATCAGTACTATCGACTGGATTTAGTTTAGAGTTATAATTCATTTTAATGGCTTCAGGATTCAGATTATTTAACTAATCTTCGAAATACTGTTGAAGCCTAAAAAAAAAAAACAGAGAGAGAGAAATAAAAAAATAATAAGAAATGCCTTAATTGGACTAAATTTGTCTATGATACCGAAATATAACATTTTTTTAGCTAAAGAATAACGTTATTGAGCCATAGTGCAATATGCATATTAAAAACTTCAAAAACATTGATTAGCTGGGAAACGAGAACCTCTACGGATTTTTTAAAAAACCGGCAGTGCAAGTTTTTCATTCGTGGCCATCCGATTAATGATGGATGTTCCGTGATTAATATCAGGCCCGTCGAGATTCGTGTGGTCCGTGATATAAATCATATTCTAGACAATATAAAGAATTTCAATATACATGATTGTGATGAAATGAATTAGAATGAATCCAGAAACGATTGAAATGCTCTAAAGATACTTAAAATTGCATTATTTGCACATTATATGCGTAATTACTGTGTATAATCAATTTTTTTTTAATAAATAAGATATGAATCATATTCTAGACATGAGTTTTGCTATGGTGAGTCGTGCTAAAAAACTCCTACATCTAGTTTAAAATGGTCGATCTAAACCGTCCAATATGATCTCCCTATTGAAATCTCCATACTGACCAAATTTTATATTTTTTTTTGAAATTTATAAGTATTTTTTTCGGATTTTTTAAAATTCATATTTTTGAACGGTTTAGAACAAATTAGAATAACGATTTTCTAAAATTTCAAGAAAATACTTAAAAATTTTGAAAAAATATAAAACTTGGTCTGCATGGAGATCTCAATAGAGAGATCGTATTAGACGATTTGGGTTGGTCATTTTGAATCAGATCTAGGAGTTTTGAGTGCGACTCACAGACTCTTGTTGATGAAATGACTTAGAATTAACCAAAAAACTATTGAAATGCTCAAATAAAACTCAGAATTGCATTATTTACATTTTATATTCGTAATTACTGTGTATAATTCAATCTTTTTGAACAAATAAGATATCATATCTGGACATAATGAAGAGTTTAAATTAAGATTATTGTGATGGAATGGCTTAGAATGAATACATAAACGATTGAAATGCTCAAACGATACTCAGAATTGGATTATTTGCACTTTATCAGCGTAATTACTATGTATAATCTAATTTTTTGAGTAAATAAGATATGAATCATATTCTAGACAGTATTAAGAGTTTAAATGTTGATTATTGTGATGAAATGACTTAGAATGAATCCATAAACGAGTGAAATGCTCAAATGATACTCAGAATTGCATTATTTGTACTTTATATGCGTAATTACTATGTATAATCCAATCTATTTGAATAAATACGATATGAATCATATTTTAGACAATATAAAGAGTTTAAATGTAGATTTTCTGATGAAATAACTTAGAATGAACGCAGAAACGATTGAAAATACTTAAATGATACTTAGAATTGCATTATTTGCACTTTATCAACGTAATTACTATGTATAATCAATTTTTTTGAGTAAATAAGAAATGAATCATATTCTAGACAGTTATAAAAAATTAATTTTAGATTATTGTGATGAAATGACTGATAATGAATCCAGAAATGATCGAAATGCTCAAATGATACTCAGAATTGCATTATTGGCACATTATATGCATAATTACTATGTATAATCCAATATTTTTGAATAAATAAGATATGAATCATATTTTAGACATTATAAAGAGTTTAAATGTAGATTATTGTGATGAAATAACTTAGAATGAATCCAGAAAGGATTGAAATGCTAAATGATACTCAGAATTTGCATTATTTGCACTTTATACGCGTAATTACAATGTATAATCTATTATTTTTAATAAATAATATATAAATTATATTCTAGACCGTATAAAGAGTTTAAATGTAGATTATTATGATGAAATGACTTAGAAAGTATCCAGAAACGATTGGAATGATCAAAACATACTCAGAATTGCATTATTTGGACTTTATATGCATAATTACTATGTGTAATGCAATTGTTTTTAATAAATAAGGTATGAATCATATTCTAAACATTATATAGAGTTTAAATGTGGATTATTGTGTTGACATGGCTTAGAATGAATCCAGAAACGATTGAAATGCTCAAATGATACTCAGAATTGCATTATTTGCAATTTATTTGCGTAATTACAATTTATAACCCAATCTTTTGAATAAATTGTTAGAAAGTGTGCTAATTTTCATTTTTGTGCTAATTACCAATTAATTAACCAAGCAAATCACACACATAAGAGATCTAGTACACAAGCTATTCAAACACACGAGAAAAAGGATTGGAAGTCTACCTCTCTTGGTATCGCAACCAAGAGGCTCGTTCCAATGCGTTGGTGTCGGTGGCGTGCTCTCCAAGAACCTTCTCGCCGTGCTCCTCGAGTCCACTAAGGAATTAACCACCTTCTCTAATCAATTATGCTAGTAATTGAGAGAATTGTGCCTAATTCCAAAGCTTTCCCTTCTCTTGATTAATTCTCCAATTAATTTAGTGGAAAAGCTTGCTCAACACATGAGCTAGGTGGTGTGTGGAAGAGAGAAGAGGAATGAAAAATCTGAAATTTTTCTTCCTTTGTGGTGAGGTGCGGCCAAAGAGAGAAGGAGAGAGAGAGGTGTGTGGAGGCTAGGGTTTGCTCCCAAAGAACACCCCTTTATATAGACCTCATACCCTAGCTCTCATCCAAATTTTGGAGGACCAAAATACCCCTACATAGCCGCACCCTACCTACCTCCTTTGTGGGTTGGGCCTCAAGACAAGTTGAGCCCAATAACCTTCCATTTTATTACACCTTCCATTTGGCATTAAATCAACTAATTAATTTAAGGCCCAATTTGCTCAATTTATTAAATGTGTTGATTATTATTAATTATTAACTATTTAATAATTAATATGGAATTAGACAATGCATTTAATTATTTCGATATGATCTATTTGACTTAATTAATCATAACGGTCCATAACGGCATACGATTAATTAATCAACTTATCATATTTTGCAAAACCAATTGTTGCAAATAAACAATTAATGCACGTGTGGTTAAACACCTTATTATGTGTGACCCTTTGAGGATTTATGCTATGTTGGACATGGAATTAAATCGCTATTTAATTCCAATAATCATAAGCGGTATCTAGCAACACGTTATGATTCCCAATTCACATAAATAATGTACTGCTACAATATTTCAATCCTGCATGAGAGAATAAATGGTTTCTCTATTTTGATTCTTATGTCACACGATATCATCGTATAATCCAAGATAGGAACGTGTCATTCTTGCAGATTATACGTTTCTTGATCTAGAGATAATTGTATCAGTTGCTAGCAAACAATCTATCTCCATCAAGGGGCCCAAACAGATATCGTCACTCACTAAGTGAATTAATGAGGGACATACGGTTTTCTTGATAATTAGCTTTTCCCCGCACGATTCAAGAATACTTAAATCAAGTCCGTATAGCAGCCTTTATCAGGAATCAGCGGTAGACATGATTTATAGCATCTATCCTCATGTGGAAAAGATAATCATCTCAAACTTAGAACCAAAATCATAACGAAATAAATAATGACACGTAACACAATCCATATATTTATTTCGTGGGGTCCAGTCCTGTACTATGTTCTATAACATATACATATGCAATTAAGTTGGTTACTCCTAACCTATGATTTATAGAACTTAATCATCACTTAATCTGCATACTAATCTTATTGATAATTAATGTCCTTTGTTAATTATCAAGATTATGGACTTTTAGATTTATCGTTGTCATTTACTACTAAATGAATAACAGTGATCTATAATTCAGATCCTCAACCTGAATGAACTGTCAACGAGTAAATCAAAGAACAAATGATCTGAAATCACCAATAACATAAACTATAGAAGTAGCCTAATGAATTGGCTTCTAGGACATATCTCTAACAATCTCCCACTTGGCCTAGAGTCAATCAATAGTGACTTCTAGCAAGTGCATAGTACTCAATGTAATATCCAAAATATACATGTCTCATACTAAAGCCTAGTAATAAAAGATACAACTCAAAGCCACTCAGGCATACGCCTAATCCCCATGGATGCAACGTGCAACTCATGTGCGGCTCGAGATAAAGGCTTTGTCAGAGGGTCCGCTGTGTTCGCGGCACCGTCCACCTTCTTGACCTTGACCCATCCATCATTGATCAACTGACGGATGAGGTGGAATCGTCGTAGAATGTGCCTAGTCTTTTGATGAGACCTAGGCTCCTTGGACTGAGCTATGGCTCCCGTGTTGTCGCAGTAAATATCCACTGGACCTGAGATGCTTGGAACCACCTCTAGCTCGGTCAAGAACTCCTTGATCCATACACCTTCTTTCGCTGCTTCACCAGCCGCTAAGTATTCTGCTTCGGTGACGGAATCGGCCGTAGTATCTTGCTTGGAACTCTTCCAACTTACGGCACCACCATTGAGCAGAAATACGAAGCCGGACTGTGATTTTGAGTCATCTCGATCGGTTTGGAAACTAGCATCGGTGTAACCACTTACAACGAGCTCTTGGTCTCCACCATATACGAGAATGCTATCCTTTGTTCTCTTGAGATATTTGAGGATATTCTTGACTGCAGTCCAATGTGCCATGCCAGGATTGGCTTGGAATCGACTAGTCACGCTAATCGGATGTGCCACATCAGGACGAGTGCATAGCATGGCATACATAATCGATCCGACCACAGATGGATACTGGAATTTCTTCATGTATTCACGATCTGTATCATTGGTCGGACTTTGAGACTTGCTCAAGAAAATGCCATGTGACATAGGCAAGAATCCCTTCTTGGAATTTGCCATGTTGTGTTTGTTCAACACTTTGTCAATATATGCATCTTGGCTCAAGCCTAACATCCTTCTCGATCTATCTCTATAGATCTTGATTCCTAGGATGTAGGCGGCTTCGCCCAAATCTTTCATTGAGAACACCTTCTTCAATGAATCCTTAACTGCATTCAACTCGGGGATATCATTCCCGATCAAGAGGATATCATCAACATATAGGACAAGAAACACAACCACGCTCCCACTGATCCTCTTGTAAACACAAGGTTCCTTTTCGCTTTGAACGAAGTTCAATTTCTTGACTTCTTCATCAAAGCGTTTGTTCCAACTCCTTGATGCTTGCTTCAATCCATAAATGGACCTTTGAAGTTTGCATACCTTGTTAGCATTCTTTGGATCCACAAAACATTCGGGTTGTGTCATATACACATCCTCTTCCAAATTTCCATTTAGGAAAGCGGTTTTGACATCCATTTGCCATATTTCATAATCATAAAATGCGGCAATTGCTAACATGATCCGAATTGACTTGAACATAACGACGGGCGAGAAGGTTTCTTCATAGTCAATACCATGAACTTGTTTGTAACCTTTCACTACAAGTCGTGCTTTGTAAATGGTCAAGTTGCCATCCATGTCGACCTTTCTTTTAAAGATCCATTTGTTCTCAACGGGTTTTACTCCGTTGGGAAGATCAACCAAGGTCCATACCTTGTTGTCATACATGGATTGCATTTCGGATTCCATGGCCTTTAGCCATTCCTTGGAGTCTGGTTTTCTTTTCATGTCATCAATGGTCAAAGGCTCATCGTTCTCCATGACGAGAACATCGTGTAAACCTAAATATCTTATAGGTGGACGACTTGGCCTTGCCGATTTTCGTAGGGTAGATGCTTGAGGTTCTTGAACTTGCTCTACAACGGTTTGTGGGCTTTGTTCTTGAACTTCAAGTATAGGTGCGTCCTCAACACTATCGACACGCGATATGTTTGAGTATTCATTTGAGGGAGCTTGTTCTTGAACCTCTTCTTCCACAACAACTTGAGGAATGGGTTCGACTACAATCTCGTTCGGTGCAACCTCATTTGGCACTATATTTGGAACAACTACATTACCTACTTGAGGTATGTTTTGTTGTTGCGGTTCTTGAATTTCTTCAATAACCACGTTGCTCCCACTACTTCTTCTTGAGATAAACTCCTTTTCCAAGAATTCCGCATGTCGTGCAACAACTATTTTGTTCTCGACACGGTTATAGAAGTAGTAACCCTTTGTTTCCTTAGGGTATCCTACGAAATGACATTTGTCCGATTTGGGTCCAAGCTTATCGCTCACTAGCCTTTTCACATAAGCTTCACAACCCCAAATCTTGAGAAACATCATGCTAGGTTTCGAACCAAACCATAGCTCATAGGGTGTTTTCTCAACGGACTTTGATGGAACACGGTTCAAAGTAAAAGCTGCGGTTTCAATTGCATAACCCCAAAAAGACATAGGCAAATTAGTTTGGCTCATCATCAATCGAACCATGTCTAGCAAAGTTCGATTCCTCCTTTCGGACACACCATTCCATTGTGGTGTTCCTGGTGGAGTGAGTTGTGGAATGATTCCACACTCCTTTAGATAATCACCAAATTCATGGCTCAAGTACTCACCACCTCTATCGGATCGTAAGGCCTTGATCTTTCGATCAAGTTGGTTCTCAACTTCACTCTTAAACTCTTTGAACTTGTCAAAGGTTTCAGATTTATGACGCATTAAGTAGATATACCCGTATCTACTATAATCGTCAGTGAACGTGACGAAGTATGAGAAACCTCCACGTGCACAAATGCTCATAGGTCCACATACATCGGTATGTATGAGATCTAACAATCCATTTGCCCTTATCCCTTTGTTGGGGAAAGGCGCTTTGGTCATTTTTCCCATCAAACAAGATTCGCAAGTGTCAATTGGCTCGAAAGCGAATTGATCCAAGAGACCAACGGATTGTAGTCTCTTGATGCGTTTCTCGTTGATATGACCTAAGCGGCAATGCCACATTAAAGTCGCATTCTCATGTGAAACCTTACGTTTCCTTTTGTCATTTTCAACACTCAAAACAAATCCATTCGAATCGAGCACATAAAGACCATTCAATAAATGTGCATCACAAAAACGAACTTCATTTCGAAACAAAGTCAAGCACTTGTTCTTTATTACAACATCATAACCATCCAAATCCAAACAAGAAACGGATACAATGTTTCGAGTGATACATGGAACTACAAAAACATCCTTGAGTTCCAATACAAAACCATTAGGCAAAGTTAGTTCCACGCTCCCAACGGCCATAGCGGAGACGCACGTGCCGTTACCGACGCGGAGTTGAACTTCGCCTTTCTCGAGCCGTCTTCTATTCTTTAGTACCTGCACATTTCGACAAATGTGAGCACACGAACCAGTATCAAATACCCAATCTGTGTGAGAAGTAGCGAGAAGGGTTTCGATGACAAATATACCTGAGGTAGAAGGTTGGACAGTTCCCGCCTTCTTGTCAGCTAGGTACCTTGGGCAGTTTCTCTTCCAATGGCCCTTGTTGCTACAGTAGTAGCAAACGGTCTCGGAAGAGGCCGGGTTCTTCTTCTTCTTAGAACCCACGGGAGCACCCTTGGCCGGACCTTGGGGCGTCACCGGGCCTTTGCCTTTGCCTTTGCGGCCACGCTTTCTTATCTTCTTGCTTTTCCCACTCACCGCAAGAACATCCTTGGGGCCCTTCTCTTTCTTAAGACTCTCCTCCGTCTCAATGAGCATGTTTTGGATGTCATCCATGCTCTTGTCCATGCCGTTCATCCGGTAGTTCACAACGAAACCGGTGAAGCTTGGAGGGAGAGAATTGAGAATGAAGTCTTGTATCGCCCCCGAAGGGAAGGGCGTATCAAGCTTCTCAAGCTGCCGAAACAACCCCGCCATCTTCATGACGTGTGGCCCGACATCATGACCTTCGGCCAAGCGAGTGTTGGCGACGGCCTTGATGAGACGGGCCCTTTCGGTGCGGGCCTTTGTTTGGAACATGTTGGATAGGCGAGTGATCATGGCGAACACTCCATAGCCACTATCCATGAACTCCTTTTGGAGTTCCGCTTCCATGGTTGCCACCATCACGACGGACATCTCCATGTCCTCGTTCTCATGCTTCGCAAAGGCATCCTTTTCCTCTTGGGAAGCGGTTGCCTTTGGAGCCGATGGCATGGGAGTGGTGAGGAGATACTCTCTTTTCTCATACCTAAAGGCAAGCCTTAGGTTGCGATGCCAATCCAAGAAATTGGCACCGTTAAAAGCGAGTTTCTCTCTCTCAACAAGAGAACGTAGCGTAAAAGATGAGGAAGACATCTACAACAATACATAAGTTTAAGGTCAATTAGTTTATGCTTTAAAATTTGTTTTAACTAAGTAAAACTTCCACTACATTATATCATGTCCCTAAATGTAGTGAATTTCCAAGACTCCCACAACTTGTTAATGCAACGACGGCGTCGGCAGAACATTGCACCAACAAATGTGAGATAGGTTCTCCAACCAATCATACGTTCCTATGATTCTTGGTTCGATTAACGAACGTCACTCCAATGACCAATCCGATTTGAATCATTGTTAAGTCACTTCTTTCTATTTGCTCCTAGTAAATCCGATTTACACCCCGACACGGATGATGGATCACGATGTCCCGCGTCGGCGAGAATACATCAATGACCGATCATACAACGTAAGAAGGGGATAGAAAGAAGGAGAGTGAATTTTGTTTAGACTTAATTCTTTTTTAGTTTGGGACAAACAATTCATATGACGCTTTGTTTGGTGGTCGTGTAATCATACACCCATACCTAACCTAACACAAGCATTCATACAAGCATCTCATAGTTGTGGGTTTGTATGGCTCCCGCTTGCATTAGTTTCGCCACATCCTCCATGAAGCAAAACTAATCTACTCCATGCCCTCCCACTAAATTCTATAAGGATCTAAATCCTATATAAAATAAAGCTACAAAATACATGTGAAAACATCCTATTCCCTTCCTATCCTTAGGGGCATGCAAGCCTCACAAGTTACATAAAAAATTAATCAAAAATTAATTAATGGCACCAAAGGCCGCATTACAAACATTCACACATGCATTCATTTACAACCACAAGGCATTGAGTCTTGAGCCATACTAAACCCACTATCCACCTACAAAACAAAGTTAGCACATACAAGAACTTTGTTTCCAATTAACGATTTTCAAGCATCTTTGCGTATCGTTTGCTATAAGTAAATTCCGTGTACAAATCCTCAATTTTAAACAACCAAACTTGTTTAAATTCATTTAGAAAGTTCTTTCAACATCCCATAACAGAAAGGAGATCAAACAAGGAGTTTTCTAATTAATTTCAACTAGTTTGAATACTTAGAAAAACAGTAATTTACCAAAAAACGTAACTAATGGAATCCAACAAAAACAACAGTTTTCGGTCTCCAAAAATTCTCAAATAAATTACTTAAGCTCCTTATCATAGTTGTGATTACCAGTAAAAAATTCAAGAAGAGATCTTAAACCATCTGGGAGAATCAAAAATGACAAATCTCTTACAAGTGTACGAAACACCGTTATGAGATTTTCAGCTTATCCTCTCAACCATTTGGTCTGTTAGACCACCTTCTATCCAGTTTTTATATATACAATATACATAGAAAAACTTGTTTATACTACAGGCTATCCATTCATGAAAAGAAAACAACCAAGTTCAGTTCAACAATCTTAAGTTACATGCTAAACAATCAACAAATTCTGTACTGGAACAGACTGTCGATCGAAACGTTTTAACCTAGCTGAGGGTCCAAACATCCACGAAAAATTATGAAATTAATTTTCCTGGAATCCTAACTCAAAATAGAACAACTCCATTTAAACAGAATTTTTAAAGGAGTTCTCAGTTGGTACAGTTTATTAGAACAATCGATTTGCTCAATAAACTGGATCTGACAAGATCTTCCTTTTCATACTTGAAAACCCACAAATTAATCCGAGTCATGCAACAAATTTTACATGCTCAGAAAGAGCTTCAAGTCCTCTTTATTTCTAGCCATAGAACACTGGTACTTATATTCAAAATATAAATCTTTCAAGCCATTCAAACAGGACAGTGCAAGCAGAAACTGGTTCTGCGCACTGTCGCCGTTTTATTCACAGTAAATCTATACTAATACAGAAAAAAGTGAATCCAACGCCAAAAGAATCACAATCCACAGATCTACAACTTTCATGTAGATGGAAAGATCTTCCAGAGGACATATCACAGAGACAAATGCGAAACAACACAGAAAATACCATTTCCAGACAGCAAACAAACGCATCATCTCTACTAATCCATTAATTAGCCAATTTCTCTTAATTAAGTGTTAAAATAGCTTAAGTACGACCATGTGATCTGATACCACTGTTAGAAAGTGTGCTAATTTTCATTTTTGTGCTAATTACCAATTAATTAACCAAGCAAATCACACACATAAGAGATCTAGTACACAAGCTATTCAAACACACGAGAAAAAGGATTGGAAGTCTACCTCTCTTGGTATCGCAACCAAGAGGCTCGTTCCAATGCGTTGGTGTCGGTGGCGTGCTCTCCAAGAACCTTCTCGCCGTGCTCCTCGAGTCCACTAAGGAATTAACCACCTTCTCTAATCAATTATGCTAGTAATTGAGAGAATTGTGCCTAATTCCAAAGCTTTCCCTTCTCTTGATTAATTCTCCAATTAATTTAGTGGAAAAGCTTGCTCAACACATGAGCTAGGTGGTGTGTGGAAGAGAGAAGAGGAATGAAAAATCTGAAATTTTTCTTCCTTTGTGGTGAGGTGCGGCCAAAGAGAGAAGGAGAGAGAGAGGTGTGTGGAGGCTAGGGTTTGCTCCCAAAGAACACCCCTTTATATAGACCTCATACCCTAGCTCTCATCCAAATTTTGGAGGACCAAAATACCCCTACATAGCCGCACCCTACCTACCTCCTTTGTGGGTTGGGCCTCAAGACAAGTTGAGCCCAATAACCTTCCATTTTATTACACCTTCCATTTGGCATTAAATCAACTAATTAATTTAAGGCCCAATTTGCTCAATTTATTAAATGTGTTGATTATTATTAATTATTAACTATTTAATAATTAATATGGAATTAGACAATGCATTTAATTATTTCGATATGATCTATTTGACTTAATTAATCATAACGGTCCATAACGGCATACGATTAATTAATCAACTTATCATATTTTGCAAAACCAATTGTTGCAAATAAACAATTAATGCACGTGTGGTTAAACACCTTATTATGTGTGACCCTTTGAGGATTTATGCTATGTTGGACATGGAATTAAATCGCTATTTAATTCCAATAATCATAAGCGGTATCTAGCAACACGTTATGATTCCCAATTCACATAAATAATGTACTGCTACAATATTTCAATCCTGCATGAGAGAATAAATGGTTTCTCTATTTTGATTCTTATGTCACACGATATCATCGTATAATCCAAGATAGGAACGTGTCATTCTTGCAGATTATACGTTTCTTGATCTAGAGATAATTGTATCAGTTGCTAGCAAACAATCTATCTCCATCAAGGGGCCCAAACAGATATCGTCACTCACTAAGTGAATTAATGAGGGACATACGGTTTTCTTGATAATTAGCTTTTCCCCGCACGATTCAAGAATACTTAAATCAAGTCCGTATAGCAGCCTTTATCAGGAATCAGCGGTAGACATGATTTATAGCATCTATCCTCATGTGGAAAAGATAATCATCTCAAACTTAGAACCAAAATCATAACGAAATAAATAATGACACGTAACACAATCCATATATTTATTTCGTGGGGTCCAGTCCTGTACTATGTTCTATAACATATACATATGCAATTAAGTTGGTTACTCCTAACCTATGATTTATAGAACTTAATCATCACTTAATCTGCATACTAATCTTATTGATAATTAATGTCCTTTGTTAATTATCAAGATTATGGACTTTTAGATTTATCGTTGTCATTTACTACTAAATGAATAACAGTGATCTATAATTCAGATCCTCAACCTGAATGAACTGTCAACGAGTAAATCAAAGAACAAATGATCTGAAATCACCAATAACATAAACTATAGAAGTAGCCTAATGAATTGGCTTCTAGGACATATCTCTAACATAAATAACATAAGAATCTTATTCTAGACAGTAGAAATGTAGATTATTGTGATCAAATGACTTAGAATGAATCCATAAACGATTGAAATGCTCAAATGATGCTCAGAATTGGATTAATTGTGTAATATCTATGTATAATCCAATCTTTTTTAATAAATAAGATATGAATCATATTCTAGACAGTATAAAGATTTTAAATTTAGAATATTTGATGAAATTACTTTGAATGAATCTAGAAACGATTAAAATGTTCAAACGATACACAAATTATATTATTTGCAATCAATATGCGTAAACTATGTATAATCCAATTTTTTTGAATAAATAAGATATGAATCATTTTCCATGCAGTATATATAGTTTAAATGTAGATTATTGTGATAACAATGACTTAGAATGAATCCAGATTCGATTGAAATGATCAAATGATACTCATAATTGCATTATTTGCAATTTAATGCGAAATTATTATATAAAATATAATATTTTTGAATAAATAAGATATGAATCATGTGATAGTATAAAGATTTTGAATGTAAATTATTGTGATGAAATGGATTAAAAAATGAATGAAATGTTCAAATGATACTCAAAATTGCATT
>JAMFTS010002857.1:0-7500 GCA_028095005.1 Rhynchospora pubera
TATCGGGAATATCGCCATTCATAGTTCTGAGATGTACATTTATGAATTGAAAGATCCGATCCAGGAGAAGTCGTTCGAACCACTACGTCTTCAAATCGTTCTTTTGAAGAAATTGAAACCCTTCTTATTGAACGATCATAATACTTCTCAAAGATTGGACGATCATAATACTTCCCAAGGATCGAAATTATGGATCAATGAAGAAAGAATATTCCCATTTTATTTCAACGAAATATCAAAGTGGATGATTGACTCATCCCATAGTAGAAAGAATCGCATGAAATCCTTTGATAACACGGATTCCTATTTCTCCATCATACCCCATGATCGAGACAATTGGCTGAATCCCGTGAAAGCATTTCATAGAAGTTCTATGATATCTTCTTTTTATAAAGCAAATGGACTTCGATTTTGGAATGATCTACATCACTTTTGGTTCTGGGTCTCTTGTAAGAAAAGATTTCCCTTTTTTGTGGAAAAAATTCGTATCAATAATGAGGATCTTACATATCGAAAATTCCTCAATATCTCATTTATTCGCAACAAAATAGTTTCTTTGTACGTCGGTCAAAAAAAACATTTTGTTTTGAGTCTTTCTGCAAGGGTATCTGACATAAACATACCTCAGGATCAGGATTTTCCAAAAAGTAGCGACAAAAGAGAGAACTTGTACAAATCTTTCATGTATAAATTGTATCAAAAATTCTATAATAGATTCTATACATCTT
Source organism: Rhynchospora pubera (assembly GCA_028095005.1). Classification (NCBI taxonomy): domain Eukaryota; kingdom Viridiplantae; phylum Streptophyta; class Magnoliopsida; order Poales; family Cyperaceae; genus Rhynchospora; species Rhynchospora pubera. The sequence continues at coordinate 729 of JAMFTS010002857.1, forward strand.
TCATTTTTCCAAGAACTCTTTATGCAATTCAATCCGATCCAGTCGTTTTTAGAGCTAGTTCCTCGATCGCGGACCTTTTAAGACCAATTCAATCTGATCCAGTCGTTTCTAGAGCTAGTTCCTCGATCGCGGACCTTTTTAGATTGGAAAAAACTTTTTGGCAATCTTTTTCAGATATGAATCGATCTGATTCAAAAATGAAGAACTTGCATCAGTATCTCAGTGTCAATTCAAACATGGACTGTGGATCAAATCCATGTTCTGAGAAATCTTTACCATCCGGAAAGAAGGAAAAAAGGAGTCTTTTTGGTTTTCGAAGTAAAAAGAAATACGTTAAAAAAGAAATATCAAAATAATCAATAAAAAAAAACTTTTTTCTGTAAAACTTTTCGAAGGGAATATTGAAGAAAATATTATTTACTTAGAATGGACTATTTACAAAGAATGGCTGCTCACGATCTTTACTACGAGCGGGTTCAAATATTTCAGATTCATCCTTTCCGAGATTTTTTCCTATTTTATATTCCCAACCGTGATATCCAAAATTCAAGATATTCTGGATATACCATGGGTATATCTTGAGAAGATTTTGATGAAATGGACTCTGATAAGTGAGAAGATTTTGATGAAATGGACTCTGATAAGTAAGAAGATTTCAAATCTTCATTTAGTACAGCTACTCCGAAAAAAGACTAATCTGTCTCGAACAAAGACTGATTCTTTTAATGGGTCTTCTCCTTTTCTTTCTTGTACATTTTCATTATTCTTCTCATATAGGAATAAGTCATTGATATCGGCTGAGTTCCTCTTTTCAATTCTTTTCCTTCTTCTTTTTGCTGGATATCTCGCTTGTAGAGGTCTTACCTTCATTTGCAAAACCTGTCGTCAGTTATTTCTAGATTTTGAAAAGATCAAATCTTGGGCAAATCCATCATGCTTCATGGAGTTGGAAAAACTTAGGGATAGGTATCCTATATCTTCTTTCAGGTCAGAGAATTTAGAGGATCCCTTTCCAGTTATTTTCCAGGATCCCATTGGATTTATAGAGAATCCCCGTCCAGTTATTGCTATTCTGCAAAAATACTATGTTATTCTGGAAGAATACATAGGAGAATTCTTCAATTTTCTGATAGAACTAGGATACCTACTACTTTTTCAGGAAGAATCTGAGAATCGAAATCGGATCGATTTGCTCATCTCTTATCTCACCTATCGCATAAGTTCTTTCATAAGTCTCATCCCAAATAATTTCATCAATCAAATCATTTTTTTTATAAATACGAGACATCTAAGTCCTACAAGTATAGAGATGTATTCATTGATAAGGAAAAGAAAAAAGGTGGGGAACTGGGATGATGAAATAGAATCCTGGGTGGCGGACACCGATTGGGTTGATGATCAAGAAAAAGAATTTGTGGTTCAGCTCTGCACCTTAAGTACAGAAAAAAGGATTAATGAAATTCTATGGAGTTTGACTCAGAGTAATCTTTTAGATGAAATAGTGGAACAACCTGGATCCAATTATTTACGGTACTTATTTGAAATGCAGCAAAAGGATCTATTGAATTATGAGTTCAATAAATCCTGTTTAGCGGAAAGACGGATATTTCTTGCTTATTATGAGACAATAACCTCGTGGGGGACTTTTCATTTGTCATCTCGTCCAACCCCCTTTTCGCTTCGCTTAGCCCCGTACCCTTCTAGGAGTGTTTTAGTGATAGGTTCTATAGGAATTGGGCGATCCTATTTGGTCAAATCCCTAGCGAAAAATTCTTATCTTCCTTTCATTAAGATATATCCGCTCGAGTACCGGTATTTATACGATTACGATTGCGATTTTTACGAGGCGTCTTTTTGGTCTTTTTTTGGATGGTGAATCATATTGGGTTGGAGGTGAATTCGACGACTGTGAGGATGAGGGTATTACTTCTATTCCTTTTGATGTTGATGATTTTGATGTTGATGATAGTGGCGATATTGCTAAGAATATTAATTTTGATAAGATTCTTTTCAATATGACACAGGATAGGCTAACTAGCAATAACCCATTTTATTGGGATATGACCGTGCAATTCGATTTGGCAAAAACAATATCTCCTTGTATAGTATGGATTCCAAACATTCATGATCTGGATCGGGATGAGTTGAGGTATTTATCCCTCCATCTAGAAGAGAGCTCTCTTTCCAATTCCAAGGATCGTCAAAGATGTTTTACTAGAAATATTCTAGTTATTGCTTCGACTCATATTCCCCGAGAAGTGGATCCCGCTCTAATAGGCCTGAATAAATTTAATACATTCATTAAGATACGAAGGCTTACTATTCCAGAACAACGAAGGTACTTCCGGATTCTTTCATATACTAGGGGATTTGGCTTGGAAAATCAAATATTCGATAGTAAGAAATTTGGGTCTATAACCATGAGTTCGAATGCACAACATCTTGTAGCACTTAACAATGAGGTCCTATCAATTAGTATTACACAGAGGAAATACATAATAGAAGAAACGAATTCAATTCGATTCGCTTCTTTTAGACAGACTTGGGATTTTCAAACTCACATAAGATGGTTTCAGGATCATAGGATCTTTTTGTATCAGATAGGAAGAGTTTTTGCACAAAATATATTTCTAAGCAATTTTCCCATAGATCCTATATATATCTATATGCAGGACCCTATCGCGAGGAATAAAATATGGAGTTCTTATTTGTACAAATGGTACGTCGAACTTGAAACAAATTTGAAGAAAATAACGATACTTCTTTATCTTTTGAGTTGTTCTGCCGGATTGGTCACTCAAGATCTTTGGTCTTCACCCGGACCCGATGTCAAAAATTGGATCACTTCTTCTGAATTTCTTGAGAATGATTCTCAGCTAGTTCAGAACCTATTAGAATTAGAAGGCTTTCTGGTGGGATGCTCATGGATAGAAAAAAATAGCAGTGAGACATTACTTCTTCGGTCCGAACCAAAGAATCCGTTAGATATGATGCAACAGAATTCTTTTTCTACCCGTTATCGTAGTAGATTGAGAAATGAAATAGAAATAAACGAATCGGAGTTTGAAGAAGAGCATGAAGCCGTGAACCCGCAGAAGATAGAGAACGATTTCTTCAATGAAAATCAAATAGAAATAGACATAGTCCGGTCTCCTAGAATATTTCGCTATATATTTGATAATCTCGAAATTGAGAATATCAAAAAGCTTATAAAATCGGGACTTCCTTATTGGGCCGAGTCATTTCAGGGCAACTGGCCTTTTTATCTTGAGGAAGATCAGCTTCAAGAGGAGGAGCTTCAAGAGAATGATTCGGAGTTCTCGGAGAATGAAACAATTCAGCACCAGAAACAAGACAGATTTTCAAAAGAACAAAGCTTTTTTATAATAAACCGATTTATTTGGGAACCTTCGGAGCCATTCTTTCTCGTAGTCATATACCTGTACTTTTGGCTTTCACCTCGAGAATTTTTTTCAGATGATCATTTAGATGAGAAGAGTCCTGACCTAAATAAGCATCCTTCTTCATATATAGAAGAAGACAGTTGGTTCCATAAGGGAGAAAAGTACTACGAATTGTTGGGGCGTCGTCAGAGATGGCAAAGAAGACTTAGAATCAATAGTTCCTTATCTAAAGGATCTTTCTCCTCTCATATTCTGTTCGAGAGTTATCAGTATTTAGCGAATCTGTTCCTATCTAACGAAAGGCTATTGGATCAAATGACCAAAATATTGTTGAGAAAGAGATGGCTTCTCCCGGAGGAAATGAACCATTTGATTTGTGGAACAGGAGAAAGATTTCCCATTCCTTATCCGTAAAGATATGTAGCCATGAAAAAGGGAAAAGGCCTAGCGTGGAAGAGGATTGGCCGGGTGGTTGGTAGAGTCGTGGAAACACTTGTTTATTCGATATTTTGGACCTTAGTTCATACAAGCATAAATTTCAATCTTAGATCAAAGCACTATGTACGGATGATATAAACTGCCTAAACAAGAATTCCTTTCTTGTTTAGGCGAACAACCAGAGTAGAAAAACAGAGTAGAAAAACGGATTCATTCGGATCGACATGAGGGTCCAACTCCATTGGATTGCCAGAATCCATCTTGTATATTTGAAGCAGGTTGACCCCCGTGCTTCTCTCATGGTACAACCCTCTTCCTGCTGAGCTGAGCCCCTATCTCCTCGGCCCACAGAGGAAAAATGTAAGGCTGGTGCTCAAAATTCATTACGGAAGAAAGGACTCACAGAGCCAGGATCACTAGGGGGATCACTAACTTCTACTAAAACGAATACTAATATAATAGAAAAGAACTCTTTTTTCTGTATACTTTCCCCGGTTCCATTGCTACCGCGGGCTTTACGCAATCGATCGGATCGTATAGATATCCCTTCAACACAACATAGGTCATCGAAAGGATCTCGGACAACTCACCAAAGCACGAAAGCCAGAATCTTTCCGAAAGTTGATTCCTATTTCAAGAGTGCATAACCGCATGGATAAGCTTACACTAACCCGTCAATTTTGGATTCAATTGGGGATTTTCCTTGGGAGGTATCCGGAAGAAATTGGAATGGAATAATATAGATTCATACAGAAGAAAAGGTTCTCTATTGATTCAAAGGGTATACCTATGGGATAGAATAAGAAAAATCGAAATGAAATGAAAGAATCCAGGAAAAAAAGGAAATCGAAAAAAGGAAATAGAACAAACAAATAAGTAGAAGATCGAAGAGCTCTCAAAATGACAAAATTGAAACTCAAAAAGGATCCTTCTTTCTAATTCTCTAAGGATGAGAGGCAAAGGGATTTCTATCGAGAAAGAGTTCTTGTTCTTATTTAGATAGAAGATCGTGATTTGATCCGCATATGTTTCGTAAAAGAGAAATCTTTTCCTTTGATCATAAATGAAAAGTCTTCAATTGGAATATGAAAACGTGACTGAATTGGTCTTAGTTACTCTTCGAAACGGAGTGGAAGAAGGGAAGAAATTCTCGAACGAAGAAAAGGATCCAATTACTTCGAAAGAATTGAACGAGGAGCTGTATGAGGTCAAAATCTCATGTACGGTTCTGTAGAGTGACAGTAAGGGTAACTTATCTGTCAACTTTTCCACTATCAACCCCAAAAAACCAAACTCTGCCTTACGTAAAGTTGCCAGAGTACGATTAACCTCTAAATTTGAAATCACTGCTTATATACCAGGTATTGGCCATAATTTACAAGAACATTCTATAGTATTAGTAAGAGGAGGAAGGGTGAAGGATTTACCCGGTGTGAAATATCACATTGTTCGAGGAACCCGAGATGCTCTCGGAGTAAAGGGTCGTCAACAAGGGCGTTCTAGTGCGTTGTAGATTCTTATCCAAGACTTGTATCATTTGATGATGCCATGTGAATCGCTAGAAACATGTAAAGTGTATGGCTAACCCAATAACGAAAGTTTCGTAAGGGGACTGGAGCAGGCTATCATGAGACAAAAGATCTTCTTTCTAAAGAGATTCGATTCGGAACTATTAGATGTCCAGGGTCCAATATGAAAATCATTTCAGAGGTTTTCCCTTACTTTGTCCGTGTCAACAAACAATTCGAAATACCTCGACTTTTTCAGAACAGGTCTGAGTCAAATAGCAATGATTCGAAGCACTTTTTTTACATTCAACTATGTATTTCGGAAACCTAAGGACTCGATCGTATGGATATGTAAAATACAAGATTTCCAATCCTAACAGGAAAAGGAGGGAAACGGATACTCAATCTCAAGTGAGTAAACAGAATTTCATACTCGATCTCATAGATCCATATAGAATTCTGTGGAAAGCCGTATTCGACGAAAGTCGTATGTACGGCTTGGAGGGAGATCTTTCCTATCTTTTGAGATCCACCCTACAATATGGGGTCAAAAAGCCAAAAAAAAAAAATTGATTCGTTTTTAGCCCTTATAAAAAGAAAACGGATTCTTTAACCTCTTTCACGCTCATGTCACGTCGAGGTACTGCAAAGAAAAAAACTGCAGAATTCGATCCAATTTCTTGTAGTCGAGTCGTTAACATGTTGGTTAACCGTATGATGAAACACGGAAAAAAATCATTGGCTTATCAAATTTTCTATCGAGCCGCGTTAGATATTGAAAAAAAGACAAAAGAAAATCCAGTATCTATTTTACGTCAAGCAATACTTAGAGTAACTCCCAGGGTAGGAGTAAAAACAAGAAGAGGAAAAAACGGAAAGACTTATAAAGTCCCTGTTGCAATCCCACTTCCACAAGGAATATTACTTGCCATTCGTTGGTTATTAGAAGCATCCCGAAAGCGTTCGGGTACAAGTATGACTTCACAATTAAGTTCCGAATTAATAGATGCTGCTTCAAAAAAACGTGGTAAGGCCATACGCAAAAAGGAGGAGACTCATAAAAGGGCAGAGGCAAGTAGAAGTTTTGCTCATTTTCGTTAATTCATGAACGGGATCTATGGATTTACATAGGTCCATGGATTCATACATCTCGATCGGAAAAGAATCAATAGAAAGAGAATCGGACGATATCTTTATCGAAACAAATAAAAAGGAAAAGAAAGATAAAACATAAATCATGATCAGCTAAGCCCCCGAGCGAGGGGGCTTGCTTAAGAATAGGAATCTTATGGAAATATCATGGAATCCGGTTTGATCCTATTTATTCATGGGGATTCCGTAAATATCCCATTCCAAAAATAGAAAGTTTGAAACAATGCAGTTACTAATTCATGATCTGGCATGTACAGAATGAAAACTTCA
>JAMFTS010002857.1:20000-23548 GCA_028095005.1 Rhynchospora pubera
CATTGTATATATATATCTATATTTTCTATAGAAAAGATCCTAGAATTGGAAGGAAATAGCAGAATTTTGCTCTGGGAATATCTTATCAATCCATTCCCATCCCATTTATTTATACTTCTTGCAAATCCTCACGTTTTTTCGGAACGAAACCGGTTTTTGTTCCTTTTTTCAATTCATATCAATATAGAAATCGATTCTGGTTTTTGTTCCTTTTTTCAATTCATATCAATATAGAAATCGATTCTGTCGAAAATCCATATATGGAGTTCATTCAAGTTTCATGTGATTTACTAAAGAGAATAGAAATAATTACATAGATTCTAAGTAAGAATCTTACTTATGGCATATACTATCCCAAACTAGAGAGAATTTTTTGCACCGTATCGAATGTATTGAATACAATAACTATATGATCTAGTTCGAACTCTGTTGTTCCAAATGCAATTCCAAAAAAATTGGAATATGCAGATGAATAGATAACTATACCAACATGCCCTTACAAAATACTATTTGATTAGTATAATCATTTTGTTATGCAATTCAATACTATTTTATCAATTCTAGGAATTGAATATGTTATTCTGAGTAATAAGAAACTATTACGATAAATAAATAAGATTCCTATTACGAAATAAACAAGAAGATTTTCCGAATTTTTTGGAACATCAAGTTTTATCTAATTTAGTAAAGAGAATAGAAATAATTGCATAGATTCTAAGTAAGAATCTTACTTATGCATATACTATCCCAAACTAGAGGGGGGAGAATTTTTTGGAACATCAAGTTTTATCTAATTTAGTAAAGAGAATAGAAATAATTGCATAGATTCTAAGTAAGAATCTTACTTATGCATATACTATCCCAAACTAGAGAGAATTTTTTGCACCGTATCGAATGTATTGAATACAATAACTATATGATCTAGTTCGAACTCTGTTGTTCCAAATGCAATTCCAAAAAAATTGGAATATGCAGATGAATAGATAACTATACCAACATGCCCTTACAAAATACTATTTGATTAGTATAATCATTTTGTTATGCAATTCAATACTATTTTATCAATTCTAGGAATTGAATATGTTATTCTTAGTAATAAGAAACTATTACGATAAATAAATAAGATTCCTATTACGATAAATAAATAAGATTTTCCGAATTTTTTTGAACATCAAGTTTTACATGATTTAGTAAAGAGAATAGAAATTTGATCATTACTAGATCGATCTTAGGGGTCGATGAATAATGAGCAACTAATGGGATTTTTTTCGTGAAAAAGGATATTCTTTTTGGAAATCAGTGAAGAAATATTACCTAATTTTCTAATAAACAACCAATATCTTAAAAATCGAAGAGAAATGAAAATGATAATTCGCATTGTACAAACTTTTTGTAGTAAAACTACAAAATCGGTCGTCGTATTCGGACTTTATTTTGGATTTTTAAGCGCATTCTCGATAGGACCCTCTTTTTTCTTTCTTATTAAAACTCGTGTTATGGAAGAAGGGAGCGAGAGGAATGTTGCGTCGACAACTGGTTTTCTTGTCGGGCAACTTATAATGCTCGTATCAGTTTATTATTTCCCTCTGCATCTAGCATTGAGTCAGGCTCATACAATAACTATGCTAGTTGCTTTATATGTTTTGTTTCATTTCGCATCGTATAATGACGAGGACTTTTTGGATTATGAATATGGACTAACTACCCGAAATTCCATACGTAATTTCGGTATTCAATGTGTATTCCTGAGTAATGTGATTTTTCAATTATTAAATCATTTTGTTTTACCAAGCGCAACGTTGGCTAGATTAGCCAACATTTATATGTTTCGATGTAACAACAAAATGTTGTTCATCATAAGCAGTTTTGGTGCTTGGTTCATTGCTCAAATTTTCTTCATAAAATGGCTTGGATTGGTATTATTCTGGGTACGGCAAACTTATTTTTATTTTTATAAATCAACGAACTACAAGGGTCTTGTGTTGCATTGGAAGTACACTCTCATGGATTGGACATATATATCTTCTATGGAAGAAGTCTTCCGTATTTTCTCTTTTGTCATCTGTATCTTCTATTTAGGTAGCGTTCCATATCCTTTGGTCAATCAGAAACGGAGAAACAAAAAAGCCGAAACACTAGAAAAAATAAAGCAGATGAAAGAGCAAAATCAAGAAAGGCAGGAAAAAAGAAATGGAAAAACAAGTTCCAAAACGAAGAATACTCAATTAGTTAGAAATCAAGAAGAGCAGGAAAAGACTAAATTCGCGTTTACAAGAATATTAGTTACTAATCTTTTTGATTCTAGACGATGGAATCGTCCATTACGATATATCCAAAACCAAAAAAATCGATTGTACGAGCGTGCTGTACAAGACATTCCTGTACAAAATGAAATGGGGCAATATTATTTTGGTACATGTCTAAGTGATGGGAAGAAAAGAATATCTTTTACATATAGACATGGTTTCAAGGAGTATTTGGACACGCTAGTAAAACAACTAGCTTTAATCAATTCTTTTGGTTTTCGGATCCGAAAACAAAGAAATTAAGAATAGTAAATGCATTAAGAAAATTATCTGAATTAAAAAGATTAAAAAAATTCTCTAAATCTAAGAAATATTTATATTATAAATGGATTTATAGAAATGAAAAAAAAAAGTACAACTTAATCAATGAATTAAGAAGTCGAATCAAAGTTCTAGAAGAGAAAGAGGGATTTCTTGCTCTAGATATCCTCGAAAAAAGAGCCAGATTATGTAATGATGAAAATGAAGAACTATGCTTTTCTAAACGGAAGGATCCCCTTTTGAAGGGATCAAATCGTAGGATATCAGAAAGAGCGCCTCTGAAACACATAGGAAATCCATTTACTATAGCTGATCTGACACAACAAATGAAAAAATTCGAAAAAAAAAAAAAGAGAAGATCACGAAGACAGTCATAAAAAAACTATATGAAAAATTGAAATCTAAAAAGGCGCTTATTAATCCCGTAATCCAACTATTTCCATCATTGAGTGCAGTCCTTATGGATGCCCACGATCACTTACGTTGGATGGAACGAGTACACCGCAGTCCACAAACCCTGTTGTACACAATAATTGTGGCTGATCCAACTACTAAAAAAGTTCTAAAAAAGCCAAAAAAGGGAAGGAACTTTTTTAATTTTTTTCAAAAAGATTTCCAGGAAATCAAGAAAGATCTTCCTCGATTGCTAAGTGGCTTTATGGACGACCTGCAAGTGAGGGAAGAACGGCCAGAAAAAGAAGACAGTGAAGCTCAGGAAAAATATGGGGAAGAAGGGGAAAAACAAAAAAAAGACGAGGAAAGGGAAAGGGGAAAAAACAAGTATTCGCGCAAATTTATTTGCGCAAATTCAGAGACATTCTCCTTTATGTAATGGATGATAGTGATGTGGCTCTGCAGGGGAAGAAGAAATCCGATGAGCAGAAGGAAGAAGATGAGAAGAAGGAATCCAATGAGAAGAAGGAAGAAGATGAGAAGAAGGAATCCAATGAGAAGAAGGAAGAAGATGAGAAGAAGAAATCT
>JAMFTS010006448.1:0-23547 GCA_028095005.1 Rhynchospora pubera
AATTTCTAAAGCTTTTCTCCAATAAATTTCAATATAAATGCACTTCGAAAACCTGGTACAGAAAAGTAATGCCACACTACTATATCATGTCAGGTAAATCCAACAACTTAAAGCACTAATAAGATTCTTGCTGTAAGATAAATAACTGCATTCACATATAAATACTATACAGTGAAAGTCTAAACACAAATTGGTCTTCAATCATGTCAGATATAGAGAAATAAAAAAGAAATATTGAAAACCGCAAAAAAAGGAATAATAAGTTTCTTGTTAATTAGCATATATTCAAATCACCAACGAAAAATTCTAGTTCTAATTTCTATGAGTAGAGCTCCTAACCCGCATACTATACGAACAAACATAAAAGCTGTACACGTAACATGAAACAATTTGAAGGAAAGGAAAAAAAAAATGGAGACAAAGAGACACACATCCCTTAGGCAAGAAGATGGTGGAAGCACAAAGAGGATATCAGTGCAGGGAACCGGAGAACACCAAAAAGAGAGCACCCTCTGAAATTGCAAAACCCCCAACCCCAAAACCCAGCGCATTGAAGGCGACAATAATATCTCCAAAATTGGTTCAATCCATTCAAAATTTCAAATCTATATCTATATCTATAGTATTAATTAAAATCCCCTTTCTCCGCCTCCGCCTCCTTCGCTGACGGCCCTCCCCCCTCTTTCTCTTCACCTCCTCATCCGCAATTCCCACCTCACCCCTGCAACTCATCCCAACTCTGGCTGCCAGATCCTCCGCCTCTCCTTCTCTTTGCTTTCTCCACCAATCCCACCTCAACCCGTGCCCCCTCATTCCTACTCTCTGTCGCCTTCTCCTTCGCTAACACTGCCTCAATCCATAACTCTCATTTTCTCTATTGTTTTCTCCATCTCTGCCAACACCGCCCGTCATGTTGTGTACGAAGCCAATATTGGGCTCGGCCCATGAAGGCCCATACGGAAATGAGAGATAAAGGGGGTGCGAAGGAACAGAGAAGGTAACTCTCATTTTGTGCGCATCTCTTGGAGCATCTCTCTGGTTCTTCTCCAAAGCTATTTAGGGTTTTGCTATTTCTCTTGAATCTCTTGTTAATTCCACTTCTAAATTGTGAGAGGAGTGTGAGTGAGAGAGAGAGGAAGGTTGATAGCTTGATGATCTCCATGTACTTGTAAGAAAACTCTTGATTTAGTGGATTTGCACCGATCGCTCCCGTGGTTTTTTCCCTTTCGGGTTTCCACGTAAAATCTTGTGTCTTTCTTTATTTTCTTGTTCTTGATTGTGCTATTGTTGTTTGGTTCTCAAGTGGTACCATCATAGCTTTGTTCTTGCGGGTTTGTTTTATGCCCGTCACGTGTTTGTCGAAATTACTATCTCCTTGTTTACTTGGCTTCCGCTGTGCCTAGGCACCTGAGAGCGTGTCCCAATAACTGGTATCAGAGAGTGTTGGCTCGTTGGTGTCAAGAATAGGAGTTTGAGGTTTGGATTGGTGTAGGTCTAAGTTCTTGTATATTTCGGTGGTTACACGTGTAGTAGTGATAGAATGGAAAAAGCTATGGAATTTGAGAAGTTGAATGATAGCAATTGGCCAATTTGGAAAATGTTAATGCAAGATTACTTGGTGGTAAGGGATTTGGATTTACCATTGATGGGACCGGGTGCACAACCTATTCATATGGAGGATCATGAATGGGAGTTGCTTGATCGGAAGTGTTTGGCGGCTATAAGGCCGTGTATTTCACCATCTATCTTGTTTGATGTCTACCAATGTAAGACCGCTCATGAGCTTTGGACCACATTGGAGCGATCATATGAGCAACCTTCGGGTGTAAACAAGATGCATGCTATGAAGCGGTTATTTTTCTTGAAAATGAAGGATGGCATTTCAATGAGAACGCATGTAAGTGAGTTCAACTCAATTGCGGCTCAATTGAAGTCCTTGAAGGTAAACCTTGATGAAGAAGTTTTATGCTTGTTACTTTTGAGCTCTTTGCCTACAAGTTGGGATACTCTTGTGACTACCGTTGCAAATACAATGGGCAACCAATTCAAATTGAGTGATGTTGTTGCTTCATTGATGAATGAGGAAACTAGAAAGGCTACAACCCAATTGGAAACCGGGCCTAGTGAGGCATTGACGGTTGATAGGGGACGGCCGGTGATTAGGGACAATTCCTCGGGCAAGAAGGGTGGTTCTCAAGGCAAAGGAAGATCAAAGTCTAAAGGCCGAAAATTTTCTTGTTGGCATTGCAAGAATGAAGGGCACTTGAAGAGAGATTGTCCTCTCTTGAAAGGCAAGCAAAAAGAGAAGAAGCAAGATGGTGAAGTGAGTATAGTTTCCGATGAGATTGGAGATGCGGGTGACTCTAAGTGTGACAAGTTCCGAGAAGGAGAACATGGATGTTTGGGTATTGGATTCGGGTGCATCATTCCACATATGCTCGGATCATTCTTATTTTGTCAACTACAAGGATGTAGATGGTGGGAATGTCTATCTTGGTGATAGTCGGCCATGCAAGATTCTTGGAGTTGGTGATGTTGAGCTTGAGCAAACCAATGGAAGGCGATGTAAGTTGAGCAATGTGAGGTATGTTCCCAAGATAACCAAGAGTCTTATCTCGGTGGGTCAACTTGATGATGGCGGATTTGTTGTATCTTTTGGTGAGGGATCATGGAAAGTGTCAAAGGGTTGCATGACATTGATGAAAGGACATAAAGATGGGAGTTTGTACACTCTTCATGGAGCGCCTCGAAAGGGTGTTGTTGCTATGGCAAGTGAGCATGGTGATATGCACATGTGGCACAACCGCCTTTGTCATCTTAGTGAAAGAGGTATGAAAGTGTTGCAAAATGAAAATTACATTCCTTCTTTTGATTGTTAATCTCTTGAATTTTGTGTTCATTGTGTAATGGGAAAACAAAAGAGAGTGAATTTTAAGAGGAATGAGTCCCATAGAAAGGTGAAACCATTGGAATTGGTTTATTCCGATGTGTGTGGTCCATTTAATGTCAAATCTCTTGGTGGTGCTAGTTATTTTGTTACTTTCTTAGATGACTTTTATAGGAAGTGTTGGATTTATCCCTTGTCCTCAAAAGATCAAGTTCTTGAAACCTTTAAGAACTTTAAATCTCGTGTTGAAAAAGAGAGTGAAAAACAATTAAGTGTTTACAAACCGATAATGGTGGTGAATTTTGCTCTAATGATTTTTGTTGTACTAAACGTCTCTAGGTTTGTCGATTACAAAACAATATCATTTGGCATTTAACAATCTTCTTTGAGTTTTATAGGAAGAAGATACAATTTATGAGGACTTGGATAAAAGCTTTAAGAAAGATCAAGATCAAGTCCTTTAGAGAGCTTGTAGGCTAGTTTAGACTAGGATAGAAGGTATACTTTAGTCCTTGTTTTTCCTCGAAATGGTCTAGATAGCGAAAAGGTCAATAAACCAGCAAAATCCTGTTTTCAGTGACCTAGCGTCGTACAACGCTAGATAGTGGCACACAACGCTAGAACAGCTAAATTCATACTTTTGTGAATCAACGTTGCACAACGCTATATAGAGTTAGGCAACGCTGATTCACAACGTTGTACAACGCTCAGTAGTGTTGTACAACGCTGCAGTTAAAAAACTTGGAAAATTTCCTGAGTACCATCGTGCAACGCCATATAGCGTTGCACAACGCCTCAAAAATCCCAAGTTAGCTGTCCCATGTAAACAGTCGTTTTTACATGCAAAGTCTCTGGAAACGTTAGCCAACGTCTTTCAGCGTTGGGTAACGTTAGCGTTGTGTGACGGTATATAGAGTTGTACAACGCTCTGTTGAATCTGTCAGAGTAGTTCCTTTTGTCTCCCTTCAACGTTGTGTAACGCCATTCAGTGGCAAGCAACGCTCTGACAATTTCCAACGGAATTGTCGGAGCTTTCCTTTGGTTTTACACTCCTTCGTTGTGCGACGGCAAATAGCGTTGCACAACGCTCTGACAGACCAACAGCTATATTAAAGAGCCGTTAGAATTTACAACGGTCATATTCCAGCGTTGTATAACGCTATTCAGCGTTGTACAACGCTGTGTCCAGTTTTTGCTGGGGAACTGCTCATTTCGAGCCCTATATATATCCACCCCTTGTTCTCTCTCCAACTAACGAGTTAGAGAGCTTCACTTTGCTAAATTAGACCAGAATTGAGCCTTTGAGCATAGGGATACTCTCCCACTTGAGCTTTTCATAGCTAGACCATCTTGAGAGATTTAGTAGCCTCAAACACCACCGCCCCGACATTGTCGCTAGGTGTAGGTTGGAATAGGTTGAGAGCTCTTCTCCTTTGAGGCCGTTGTGCCATTCGAGTTAGGCTGATCCGCCTCGAGTGTCCTTGTGACGAGGTGATTCGGTTCGAAGTTGTAGTCCCGTTCTTGTTGGAATTGAACGGAGCACGCCCTTTCGTGGTAGCGGAACTCCCGGAGACGTACGACTAAGGCTAGCTTCTTCTAGCGGGTCGGAACTCCGTAATCACATCGCGTGTTCAATTTCTCTCTCTTTTTCTCTCTTTACTTTCCTTGCATTGTGAATTGCTTGTGTGCTTGCTTGTATTGGGTACCAATTGAATTGTGTTAGGATAGTTCATACCAAACCGGTCCAAAACCTTAATCGCTTCCGCTAAACCTTGATTAAGCCGCCTTACATTAGGGACAACAATTTTGACAATTTTTTTGCGAGAAATGGCATTCGGAGAGTGAAGACGGTTTCATACACTCCACAAGAAAATGTGGTCATTGAGAGGATGAACCGGACCATTGTGGAGAGGATTAGAAGTATGTTGTCTCACTCGGGTCTTCCAAAATCATTTTGGGCCGAAGCGGCTAACACGGCGGTTTATCTCATAAACCGATCACCTAGTGTGGCATTGGACGGTGGCATACCGGAAGTCGTATGGAGTGGCAAGAAGATCTATTATGGCCATTTATGAACTTTTGGATGTGAGGCTTATGTAAAAATTCCTAATGTCAAAAGGAATAAGCTCGATGTCAAGTCACGGAGGTGTGCATTTGTTGGCTATGGCGGTGATGATTTGGGTTATAGGGTGTGGGATCCTATTGAGAAGAAGACAATTAGAAGCCGAGATGTCGTATTCCGTGAAGATGTGATGTTCATGGAAAATCATGAGAAAGAGCAAAGTGAAGAAAGACATGTAGAGGAGCATGTTGATGCTAGTGTTGCACCCAAAATGCTAGCGGATCCTCAAGCAAGTGGTCATGATAATGAGGATGAGAGTGAGCCGGTGGAAGCGCATGAGAATGAAGGCATTGTTGAAGAAGAGCACACTAATACCCCGGTACAAGAGTTGAGGAGGTCAACTCGGATTTCAAGAGCTACACAAAGGTATTCACCTTCCTTGTATTATGCTTTGTTCACGGATGCGGGTGAACCCGAGTCATTTCATGAGGCTATAAATTGTTCGGAGAAGGCTATGTGGCTAGGAGCAATGGAGGATGAAATGAACTCGTTGCATCTCAATGAGACTTGGGAGTTGGTTAAACTTCCAAAAGGAAAGAAGGCATTGAAAAATAGGTGGGTATTTGTGTTGAAGAATGAAGCCGATGGTTCTAAACGGCATAAGGCAAGGTTAGTAGTCAAGGGCTATGGACAAAAATATGGTGTTGACTTTAATGAGATATTCTCTCCCGTTGTGAAGCATAGTTCCATAAGGGTTGTTTTGTCATTGGTGGCTAACTTAGACTTGGAGCTTGTGCAACTTGATATCAAGACGGCTTTCTTGCATGGTGACTTGGATGAGGAGATCTATATGTCACAACCGGAAGGTTTTGTTGATGAATCAAACCCTAATCTTGTGTGTAGATTGAAGAAGGGGTTGTATGGTTTAAAGCAAGCCTCTCGGTAATGGTACAAGAAGTTTGATACTTTTATGCAAGAAGAAGGTTTTGAAAGAAGCGGCTATGATCATTGTGTCTACATGAAAGGCAAGGTGGGTGGCACTTTCACCTTGTTGTTACTTTATGTGGATGACATGTTGATTGCTAGTAATGATCATGATGAGATTGAG
Source organism: Rhynchospora pubera (assembly GCA_028095005.1). Classification (NCBI taxonomy): domain Eukaryota; kingdom Viridiplantae; phylum Streptophyta; class Magnoliopsida; order Poales; family Cyperaceae; genus Rhynchospora; species Rhynchospora pubera. The sequence continues at coordinate 6,058 of JAMFTS010006448.1, forward strand.
ACTCTTAAGCTTGATATGTCTAAGAGGTTTGCAACCAAGGATCTTGGCAAAGCAAGGACAATATTGGGTAAGCGGATTCATAGGGATCGGGAGAGAGGCAAGCTTTGATTAAGTCAAATGGAGTATGTTGATAAAGTCCTTGAGAGGTTTGACATGGTGAATTGCAAACCGGTGACTACACCTTTAGCCGGTCATTTTAAATTGTCTAAGAAGAATTCTCCAAAGAATGCTCAAGAGAGATTGAAGATGGAAAATGTTCCATACTTATCGGCCGTTGGTAGCTTGATGTATGCTATGGTGTGCACACGGGCCGGACATTGCACATGCAGTGGGAGTTGTCTCTCGATATATGTCTAACCCGGGATGGGAGCATTGGCAAGCGGTGAAGTGGATACTTCGGTATTTGAAAGGTACTCGTGGCTTGCGGTTATGTTTTGGAGGAGATTCTAAATTAGCAATTGAAGGGTATGTTGATGCCGATCATGCGGGTTGTAGTGAGACAAGGAAGTCCACGACGGGTTTTGTCTTTACTATCGGTGGTGGAGCCGTTAGTTGGATGTCTCGACTACAAGACATTGTTGCTTTGTCTTCCACGGAATCAGAGTATGTCGCATTGACCGAGCGGTGAAGGAAATGCTTTGGTTGAAAAGGTTGCTTGCACAACTTGGGTTGAAGCAAATGGAGTATGTGGTGCATTGTGATAATCAAGGCGCCATACATCTTTCAAAGAATGCGGCATATCACTCAAGAACTAAGCACATTGATGTGCGATACCACTTCATTCGTGATGTTCTAGACCATAGGCAACTAGTCGTGAGAAAGGTTCACACGAAGGAGAATGTTGCCGATATGTTCACGAAGGTGGTGCCTCCCGACAAGGTAATGTTTTGTAGGAGGCAATCCGGGTTGGTTGAGTAACTCGGGTGTGTTTGGAGCGAGGTGCAAGGTGTATGCTTGTGTGATCAAGTGGGAGTTTTGTCTTCGAGTGGGAGGTTGTTGTGTACGAAGCCAATATTGGGCTCGGCCCATGAAGGCCCATACGGAAATGAGAGATAAAGGGGGTGCGAAGGAACAGAGAAGGTAACTCTCATTTTGTGCGCATCTCTTGGAGCATCTCTCTGGTTCTTCTCCAAAGCTATCTAGGGTTTTGCTATTTTTCTTGAATCTCTTGTTAATTCCACTTCTAATTGTGAGAGAGTGTGAGTGAGAGAGAGAGGAAGGTTGATAGCTTGATGATCTCCATGTACTTGTAAGAAAACTCTTGATTTAGTGGATTTGCACCGATCGCTCCCGTGATTTTTTTCCTTTCGGGTTTCCACGTAAAATCTTGTGTCTTTCTTTATTTTCTTTGTGCTTGATTGTGCTATTGTTGTTTGGTTCTCAAGTGGTACCATCATAGCTTTGTTCTTGCGGGTTTGTTTTATGCCCGTCACGTGTTTGTCGAAATTACTATCTCCTTGTTTACTTGGCTTCCGCTGTGCCTAGACACCTGAGAGCGTGTCCCAATACGTCATCCATCATCTCTGTGGCCTCCCATGGAAAATTAAGGCGATCCCAAATCTACAATCAAGACAACTACGACATTCCCTCTAATTTGCTACCTGGAGCTCTTGGAATTGGTACTAACCCCTCTTCTGAAAAATATAAGATTAAAATTTGGAGTTTTTTCTTTTTGTGAGGAAAACATCAAATATGGAAACAAGATTTTATATCAACTTTTCTTTTTTCTTTTGATTTTGTACCTTCTTTGTTCTGATAAAATTTCTAAATACCTTCTGCAATCTGAAATTTGTGTTTTCTTCACCATCACAAGTAAGCATCAGCTCATTACTTCTGGCGCAGTAGATTGCAATTTTTGTCACACAAACTCCATTTTTTCATCGCATGACATATTTTTCTGACTCGAAGGTTCAAAGTCATCCATAGAAAAAAAGATTTCATATAAAAAAACAATAAAGAAAAAAGGACGATTTTTTTTTTAACATATCATAATCAATATACTAACATGCAATTGTCTATTAAATTTTATTGTATCGCAGGTGGAGAAGAAAACTATGTTGGTTTCCTAATTGATGAGGTATACATTTTGTTCTTTGGTTTTATTTTTTTCCCTGAATTTCTATTACAATAATTGTTTAGTAAACTTCTAATATGATAAGGAAGGTGTTAAATTGTTAATTCTTCATTTGACATCTGAGCAGTTGAACTAGATGATTTTAATATTCTAATTTATTGGTTTATTTGGGTGCATTTGTTGATCAATAATAACCGAACATTAATTCATATGTTAGCTCCAGTAAACAAATTTAGGTTATGTACATGGTATGTGTACCAGTATTGAGCTGTATATTATTCTTGGTACAAGCAAAGACTCCAATAATAAGCATAGGTGGTGGATGATATGGAATGGAGGGGTTAATCAAGGGTCAAAGCAAGAAGGATCAAATATGTTTCCTATAGTTCAAGTGCAATACTTGATTTAAAGAAAAGTGGCATGTTCTAATGATAAAGCATAGCCGATTTTTTTTTCTCTTTTCTACTTCTTCCAGTGCCACTGTACTAATAATCTATAGGCACCGTTGCTTTTATTGTTTTGTTTAAATTTTGTTGTGATCAACTTAGTTTTCTATTTTTACAGATGTGTCATTTCGTGCTATTTGAAGACAATGAAAATTCAGGACAAGAGATAACATTTGGTATTCAACTCAAGGTTTGATTTTGCTTTTCAATTGAAGTTTTATTAAATAGCATTTGATTTTTTTTCAGTGGTAAATTCAAAATTAATTATGTAAATTATGTAATTTGATTTATGTATTAGCATGCATAGGCCATATTTTAGAAAATCTGGCCTTACTCTTTGGTCAAATAACTCTTGCTTCAATCTTATTTTGCATAAAAAATGTGTATAAATTTACAGAACTTTGTGTATAAACTGTTTCACCTCTTCTTTTTTGAACTTCTCTTAGATAAGCAGTCAAGTGCATCATGAGAGTACAATCTCCAGCTATCTCTGGTGTAATGGGTAGATGTTGATGGTCTGACACCATCAAAGGAGTGCGCTCTTGAGGGCGCAATAAAGGTGCTGGTTGTATCTAATGCAACATCAGCATCAAGGACTGCTAAAGACCCAAGTTCTCTTGAAAAGTCACCTCTGAAGGACTATGCTAAGAAACTACCCATTGGCGACCAAGGTAATTATTTAATTTTCTCATCTTGCTACTATAGCAATAGTTTAAAGTTTGTATTATTAATGTTTATTATTCGATGGAACAAACAAAACAATACTTTGGAATGAAAATGCAAATTTCTTTCAAGGGCTTTTTTTTATATTCTTTTTTCAGGACTGATCTTTTGCTCTGTGCAAATTTGGTAGAATATAACTCTTTAGTGTACTGTTATCAATGTGGTGTGTGGAATTTGAGCAGAGTTAGTAGAAGCTTATAGACGATTTGGCATGATAACCCTCAAATTGTTCTTCTCAACTTTTGTTTTTATTTGGGATGCTGATTTTTATGTCAAAGTGGATGATGATGTCCATATAAACTTAGGTATATCACTCTGTTAAACTTAGGTATACTCAAATGGCATTAACTCTTTTGAATTTTGATAATTATAACTATTTTGATGAAAATGTGTCCTTAACAGTGTGCTATTAACATATGAGAAGAGAAGAGGAGAACTGACCGCTTGATATGTTTACAAGTATCAATTGATATGGCATCATGGTCAGACAAAAAAAATTAAAAATATCATGTCTAAATGCAATATTAGCTGCGTTTCTTTGATTAGTCATTAGACATTTTTTTCTAATTTTCTTTTTTACCCTTTCTTTATTTTTGCTTTGCTCGGCTATTTAACTTTCAGTTAAATGCCATTTTTGTAATGCTACTGTTTCTATTAATTTAATGCAAAGGTAGAAGCTTGACTTCTATTTTTCGTCAAATAAAAAAATGCAATATTAGCTGCAATATTAACTTAACCTTTGCAATATCATCTAAACCAGCATCACTATTGCCGAGTTCAAGTTTAAATGCAATATTAGCTTCTCAGGTACATCTCATTTTTTTTGTAGTAATTATCATACAAGGAACACATCATGTCTCTTCCTCTTCAGTCATCTTCCTCTGGTCCAATTCCATCTATCGCCATCCCGCTCCTTCCCGAACCCTTTTTTTTAGTTTTGAAAGGGTTTAGATGTGGTGTCGAAAGGGTTTAGATATCATTTTCTATTTCCATGTGATTTTGTTGTAAGGATTCAAATTGGTATCTTCAGTATTTCTGTACCAATGACTTTCGCTGTTGGTTATTTTGGTATTCTATTTCTTCTCTTTACTTTATAGTTTATATATATTATAACAATTGAGTTTGCTGAGAAATGGTTTGTCTACATTAATACAGCTCTCTGTTGGCACACTTTATGCTAAAAGAGACACTCAAAAGGCTTGGTATCTTGGGATGTCTTTCTTGTAATTCATGCACCTGAAGAACGGACACTGACTTCGGTTCAAGAAATTTGGGACCTCATCACTCAGTCTGGTACAAACTACAAAATTGTTATCTCACTCTTTCTCTCCTTCCATTATTGCTCCCTCTTTCTCTAAGAAAAACACGAGTAGCAAGAGATTGAAATTTAGAGTTAACACAAAAATCTGCTGAGCCGCGGCGAAGCCGCGCTTCCCCACCTAGTATAAATAAAATGCTAGAGGTTATAACAATCAAGGCAAATATATGATGCCAAAATCGAAAGAAAGTTTTAAAAATAAGAGCAACTTTTTTCCCCCTCAAATCATGTGGTGATTAATGAACCATACGTCCATACCTTACAATTTACAACCTGAAGAGAGGATTTCACGGCCAGCATTAGCAACAGGTAAAAGCGTCAAATTTCTGTAAAGGAGATGGGAAAAGATCAATATTTAATTGAAGCAAAAGTACAAAACAAAAGAAATAAATGCTTAAAAAGTGGTCCATATAAGAGAACGAAGACACCATCAGCAACCTATTACCTATACACGAAGAGAAACGATACTGAAAAAATCACATGTCCTTGAAATATGAGAGAAAGGAATGAGGAGGAGAAGCAACAGAATCGCCACTCATCTGAAAGAGACAGAGCCAATAAATTCGGAAGAAGGATCGATAAATTTGGGCGAGTATTGAGATTGCCCGGATTTAGCGGCGGCGACTAAAGCATTTATATAAAATGCCTGTGTTTAAATTCTAAGTATTGAACATGAGTTTTTATTAATTATTATGTTAAAAAAAAAAGAAATTCTAAAGTGCGAGTCGCACAAACATATTTAAGGACGTATAATTAATAATAATATATGAATGTCTACTTGTCCAATATATTGAACATGCACCTTTAAATAAAGCATTTTAGGCTGTTTAAAGAACAACTCCCATGATCTGTCAAATTCAAAATACATTAATTTCAAATTTCCCTTTAATTTTAAATTTATTTGCAGGGAAAGTACGTAATTTAATTAATGAGTTGATGGAAAAAGAAAAGAAATTAAGCCAAAAAAAAAAAAGAGAGAAGAATAGAGAGGCGCTGACAGGACAAAGAAAGTTACCATTTTAACACTATCTGAAGCAGCGTCAACAGAGTCAATTGGGTAGATCCATCCCTGCAAATAGAGAGCAAAATTCATGATCTGAAAATTGAGTGCATGCTTATCTTGTTTCTGAGGAAAATTAATATATATTTGTTTTTATGAATTAAACTATCACAGTTATATTTGTTTTCATGATCTGAGATGGTCTGTGTGTGTTGTGTGAATTGTGATGTTGATCAGTTCCAGCTTCCAAACATTTAGAAAGAGAAATCGTACGTACCATGAAAACATCAATGAGGGATAGCTACTGCAAGACGCAACAGCTTCCACATATCGATCTGCTTAATTTCTGATCAAGTATCAAAGGAACTTGAGATAAGGTTGGAGAGGAGAGAAAGAGAAGACCCTAGATTAATTGAGGATTATTTGAGGTCAATCGGACTTGAGAGAGAAGGAATAATTAAGGCAATCAATAGTATTATGTGACTACAATTTTTTCTCTTGAAATAGTTCACCAGCCGCGTTATTCTACTTATTTATAATATATAATTATAATGCAAAGCTAAGTCATTTAGCTACTCCTTAAACAGGACATAAAATATTCCATTATCATATCCTAGCCAGTTTTTTTTGTTTTGTTTTATTATTTGGTATGCATGCAGATGGTAATGTATGGGGGCAACAAAATTTCATTTGTCCAATTTTAATATTTAAATATGATTGTTGACTATTAAGATTTAATTTTAAAGTAAAATATTTATACATTAGAAAGATATGATCAGGACGCAGAGGAAAATGAAAGGGAAGTGTGAAGTCTACGACTAGGTAATAGGTATAAGAACATGCCACGGCAATTGGTGATACTTCTCTACCCTTTTAGTTTCATCGATCACGCATTACGTACGCTCACAAGACGACGTCAATTAGTGATAATTATATTTTATTTGAATCTACTGAATATTTTTATACATTCTCGTCGAGGTTGTATATTGGTAATTATATATTTACATGATAATTTCATAATCTCCAATTTAATTCTCACAATAAAAAAGTGAAATTATAGAAATATTCTCTGTGATTTACATACCGAATTTGGGTAGCTAGTTCGATTTAATTTGGCATCGATTAACCGCTAATAAAATTGAAATGTTAAAGTTTGATATTTTCGATGGATTATCAATTATGTTTCAAATTGCATCACAGTAATACAAAGTCTTATAACTTATTCATGAAATTCCCCTGTCAGAAGGACCTAACCGCAAAAGATGGCTAGACGGATTCAGATTTCATTTATAAGTTATCAGAATATCAGATTATGTTCCTGTCGGGCACTTGAGCCCAAACTTGGAATCCGAGATCCACTGACCACTATCTACTTAGCTCGGAATTTGTCTTTAACTAGTTATGTATGGCGCGATGAATGTTAGATGTTACAACTTTTTACAACTCTCTGTAACGACTTGAATAAACTAAATAAATTAGAAAAACAGTTACGACCAGTGCGTTTTGGGTTAATTTTCTGATTGGATTATTGTAGTTTCATAAAAAGATCTACAGTGGTATTACATTTCAAAAACATTTCCTCATGATTGAAAATCTACAGTGGTATTACATTATTTGTTTGACAGTATGCAAAGTTGTGAACAGACAACAGAGAACCCACTAGCTAGTTATATTGGTGGATGCTTAGCAAAAGATCATGCTAGTATTTTGTTCACAAATACTTTTGTATGTTATTGACTAATTTTTTTGAAAGGCCAATAACGGATGGGTATATGGAGACTGAAGGTTTTAGGCGGTCCTTGACCTATATGCACATCTATCCTATAACCATGCATAGAATTTAGATGTACCGCAGCGGAAGTTGATCGATTGCCTAGATTCTTCTCAAAGCCTGGCTACAACCCCTCCTGGTCTCTTGGTCTTCTTCCATATGCAACTGGCACACCACAATCACAAGAGAGGGCTTGGCGTCACCTTTCACGAATCCAGATGCCGGTCGACTCGTGCGTGTGCTTCCTATTGCCCTCCAAGCAATAGGATGGCTCCTCCCTCTTTCTGATCTCTCTCTGGACTCTCTAGGATGATGGTTAACTCAAAAGTCACGAGTTCCAACCTTAGAGACGCTTCAGAAGAGAGGGGTATAAATAGCCAGCCTGGAAACAGACTGTGTCGCGGCTTTTTCGTCATTCCCTCGAAGAATGGAATTGGGCTTCCTCGAGAAATGGAAACATAGCCTTAGATTCACCCCCTTAAGGTTTGATCTCCGTTCGAGTATCTCTTAGCAACAAGAGAACCAAAACATGAGTCGATTCTTAAAGATGTTTGTTGATTTCGTGGGTCCTTTCTTTCCAGTAGGCGCAAGCCCCTACTGTTAATTACCTCGTGATCGCTCACGAGAACCTCTGATTAAGGGATCTAAAGAATTTATGTAAAGGCTAGGGAATCGTTTGTTTTAGGTTTATTTCTTTTGGTTTAGACTGGACTCGATTGGTGTACCAAACCTAATTAACGGGACCCAATTGAGGACATATGAATGATTTTGTTATTTGATACAGACTCTATTTTCATTTCTTAGTGTCGGGGCGTTATTTTAGATCCTTAGGCTATTTTGGGCCTTTGGACGATTTGAATTTGGATTTGGGTTTTCAAGGCTATTTTGGGCCTTGGGATTTGGATTTAAATTGAAGGCTACTTTGGGCCTTTCGATTTGATTTGGATTTGATTTGAATTTCAAGGCTATTTTGAGCCTTGGATTTGAGTTTGATTCGAAGGCTATTTTGGGCCTGTTGAGTTGGATTTAATTTGAAATTCCAAGACTATTTTAGGTCTTGGATTTGATTTGAATTTCGAGTCTATTTTAGACCTTTCAATTTGATTTGAGACTTCAAGACTATTTTAAGTCTTGGATTTGATTTGGATTTCTCGGGGTTACTGTGGACCGCTTCTTGAGAATCTCCGATCTTGGAGTTGCTTGAAATCAATTTCGATTTGATGAAGAGGTTTCGTTCCTTTGAAGAGGTTTCGGTCTTGATTTCAGGATTCGTGTTTGGACTTTTAATTTCTTGAGTTTCTCCTTGGGTTTTATCATTTTCACAATTTCCTTTTTATTTTTAATTTTAGACTTTTGAAATATATTTTTTTTATATTTTTAGTTATGTTTATTTTCAAAATATTTGTTATTTAATATATTCCCTTTAAATTCTCAATCTTTATTTATGAAAATTTGTTAAGACAATTTAATTGAGTTTTAATATCATTTTGGAATTTTTATCATCATTTTAGAATTTTATAAAATTTATTTAATATTGAAAATACTTCAAAAATAGAAAAGACTAATAATTTGACAGATTTTTATATCAAAATATCAGTGGATTTGGTTTATTTGGATTTTTAGGATTTTATGGATATTTTATTTGAATTTTTCTGAGTTTCCTACTATTTTTAATGAATTTTTGAAGTTTGCTGTTTATTTGGAATTTTCTGGTTGGTCCACGTCAGCAGAAGACGCTGAGATGGCAGATAACTGGGCCTGACATGGCTTGCTGACGTGGCAGAGCGTTGAAAGTCTTGGTTTATTTTATTCGCTCTGCGTGTAACGGGTCGTCATCGCATCAGTGACTCGCCACATAGGGTTTAGCCACAACAGATCAGATAAGACGCGGGTTTAAACCCGTCTCCTCCGCCAAATCCTGGGCATTTTTGCAGAATAGTCCCTCCTTCTTCTCCGGCGAAATTGCGGCGATTTTGGTCACCGTTGACGTTGATTTTGGGTGCGTTGGAATCGTGAGATTGAGGAGGAGATGTTGGTGCAACTATTTGAAGTCGTGGAGATTTGTTTCTCTATGTAGCACCTGAGAAAGCTTGAGCCTCCATTAATGGCGCCTGAGACCTTTTGGACGCCTTCTTCCGCCAGTCTGAGGTTTCTATCATCCATGCAGATGTGAAAGAGGTTTTGGTAAGATCAATTTTACCTGGAGAATTCTTGAAAGGCATGAGCTGGACTGAGGCACTTCAGCCTCAATTGAGTCTGAATTTGAGCCTTCGTTGTGGGACCCACCAGGCGATTCTTTGCTGCCAGAAACTTTTGGGTTGGCTTCAGGGGGTCGAATTTAACTTGTGCATGTCTTTCTTTTAGCTTGAAACACAGTCATTGAGCGTAAGGGGGAATGTGGCAGAAGATACACTTGGTTTTCTTTTTATTTTCCAGTTTTACATGTAAGTGGTTTTACAGCAACAAAGATTGATTTGATGCTCAATTTGTATCCATTTGAGTTTATTTTACATGTCCAGATTGTCACTAGGAGTGAAAGCAAACGACTAAACACCTTTCACAATTTACCAATTTCATTTTTATGCAATATAGGCACTGTTTTTGGATGATTTTACTTTGAGTTACTTCAATTGCAGAAGAGTCAGTTACATAAGCCATGATATGCATTTCAACAGTTTAAAGCATTTTTGGTACATTGCATAAACATAGTTATTACTTTATTCCTTTTGAAGGTGAAATGAAATAAACTTCTATTCCCATCCAACAAATTGAGAAGAAAATTTGCAGTGAATACCTTTAATAAGCTTGAGAAGTTTTTATTTAAACATTTTTTAGAAAGATCCAACATTTTTTATTTCATGAAATAGCCTTGCTACCCTTATCAATTTGTATAAATTGCTGAAAATTGAGAAAGTTGTTCCTGCTGTTCATTGAGTTTTAACTCTGCTATTCATGCATATTTTAGTGTTTTATGCAAATGAAACCCTAAGTTTTACCTACTTTTGAATCTGCCCAGACTTGTATGTTTATGTGCATATGTGTTTATTTTGTCATAATGATGTAAAGTTGGCTTAAACATACATGACTCACTCTGGATTATACATCTAAACCCTAAACTCTAGGTATTTTCACAGAAAAGAGACTGGTTGGAGTTGGCACCATTTTATTCATCATTTTTATTGTTTTTGAATTTTGTTAATTCTTTGGACATGGCTAGGCCAGTGCTATGCTCTGGACCTATGCCAAGCCAAGTTAGGACCACCATGAGAGACTTAGCTATGCTCAAGACCTCTACATGGCAGCCATGGCCGATTTCACTTGTGGTATGAGAATGTCACATGAAGCGAGGAGCTAGGCTCCAAACCTTCATGGACATCTCTAATGGGACCTCTCTCATGGCCATGACTGATGCTACGCTTCAAACCATGGCTCATGGAGATTGTTTTCATACGGCTCAAGCACACCATTGATTGGTGGCTGAGCTAGAGAAGAATAAGCAACAAAAACAACGAATTGACCTTTAAATTAGCTTTCTTTATTTCAAAACCAAGCAATTACAAGATGGAGACTCTCAATTTCACCTCTTTCTTTCTCTTTCCCGAGTGTTTGATGTAATGTCTAGCCTCAATCTAACCTTGAAATTTACAATTGACTGTCTAAACCTAACCCAAGTGTGGCGGCCTCTTCTCTCCTCTCTCCCTGTGCCTTCAATTGGGCTTATATAGGCTGGGGCTAGGGTTTCACTTCCTTGCGCCCGGCTTGATCTTCATCGTCGAATTTCCATCCAGTGGCTCACCACAGGCTGCGCTAGGGTTTGGTATTGGCGAAACCATGGGCAGCACTGCTTGGTTTGGGGTTTGTGGCGCTGGAGAAGGCCACGTCGATGATCTTCGCCATTTTACCCGGTGTGCATACGGTAAATGTTGGGATTTCATCTCTTCTATTTCTTTTAACTGGGGAGAGAAACATCTGATGAAGGGGTCCCGTTTGTAAGGTTTAGTGAGACACAGAGAAATAGATGCGCTGAGCTCTCTGTGAACCAATAGAACATTTCAAATTTCACTAGTCCTTGGTGCATGAGCCGAGTGCATTCAATTACAAAAGAGAAATGGTAATTTTTATAGCCAGCGCCTCTTTTAAATCTTCCCGGGATCCCCTCCAATCGGATGCACACGCCATTAACTTTTGATTTTTGTGGGAATTTCATTTGATTTTCTTTAAAACTCATTTATTTATTTGGTTGTCCAACCAAAATAAATTATTTGGGGGTCTTCCTTTAGGTATTTTTGGATGAAATTTTATGGGTAGATTTAGAAAAATACGAGGAATCTAATGGTTTAACTGAATTTGGCAAATTCCTCATAGATTTACTTTGATAATTTTGTGAAATTTGGCATTTGTGTGGGTATTTTTGAAATTTAAAAGTTATGATAAATCATCATAATTCTTAAGGGATTTTTGGGTAAATTTTGAGGATTTTTGGAGTTTGTTTGGTATTTTTCGCAATTTGATTTTGATTTTTGGCAATTTGGGAATTTGGTTATCGCTGTTTAACTTTTGGTTTTCGCAATTTGGTTTTAGTTTTGAGCGTTTAATTTTTAGGGTCAACACAGACCTTTTCAGATTCAAAACCGCTGTCTGGAACGGTCCGGTCAAGAGTTGGACCGGGCCGTCCCAACTGGTTGGACCGGGCCGTTCCAGAGTTGGACTGGACCGTCCCAACCACAGCGAGACTGTTGGTTTGCCCAGCAAACCAGTCCGTTCCAGAAGTTGGACCGGGCCGTTCCAGAATTGGACCGGACCGTTCCAACCATAACAACATGACTCCACACACTTTTTCTAACAGAGACGAATTCGTGCGGTTCATTTGCTGGCAATGTTTCTGCTATAAAGCAATCCCTCAGTTTAAGTTGAGGAAAATTAAAATTCACTTAAGCCTTAATTTATTCATTTTGCTTCGAATTACTCTCGGCACTGATATAAATATATGCATAATATAGTATAAAATTGCTCAAGATATATTATTAGTTGCTTATGACCATTGTAAATTTTAATTTACCATAACTTGATCTCTGATTCTTTATAATAATAATAATAATAATAATAATAATAATAATAATAATAATAATAATAATAATAATAATAATAATAATAATAATAATAATAATAATAATAATAATAATAATAAATTATTATTATTATTATTATTTTTATTTTTCATTTATTTGATTCATGTCAACACATCTAACAAGAAAAAATGAATATTAATTTAAATAAATTTTAGTACTTGATGAAAACAAAATAAATTAATAGCTTATTCACCACCTCTATTTCTAACCTCAACATAAAACATCAAACAACATTTTCCAACTCCAAATTAGCACTAACCTTTCCCTAACTTCTTAACCCCACTAACCTCAATCAGTAATCTAAAAAATACTAACCTCAGTCACCCTTAGCTTCATTAAGATACAACACAAATGAAATCAAATTTATTTTTTGAATGGTCCATTAATTCATGCTAGGCTCACCAGTCACCAGCAGCAGCATGCATGTTTAATTAAATAGGACGCAGTTGAATGGCTGCAATAAGAAGGCCCCTCTTTTCTTTATAGTCATCGGTTTCTTTCAGGTACACCACCACTTGTTGATTTTGATCAGGATTGTTGCAGTGAAACAGCCCCAGCTTCAGCTCTCTCCATTTATTCCCCTGCTCCGGCTCAGACTGATACTCTTCACCCTCCCTCTCCTTGAACAACTCCGTGTCATCATCGCTTAATCTTTCCATACTTGGTTTTGAAAACACTTGCTTGTCGAATTCGTCAAAAGAAACCGCAGTATTATAACTTTTAAGGGTGTGGAAGACGAGATGTGCACCATATGTTGTGTTAGCTGAAAATCGAGTTATATTTATTGTGGCTTGAATCTCCACCCAGTAGTCTCCCACCAGATGCGCTGCCTCCTGGAACCTTATATATTGTTAAGTAGTAAATTCATTATTCAATTTTTTTAAAATTCATACCGAAACAAAATTTATTTTAACTAATTTTCATATTTTCTAAAATTTATTATTTTTGAAATTTGTTACTATTATTATTTCGTATCTCATCTACGACGACAGTTATTATAATTTTTTTTCATACAGTCAGATACGATAATTTTGGGCTCGGACCATTTTGGCACCGTTTATGCCGAAAATTGTGACGTATTTGACGTCTGTATTGGGTTGTAATACATGTAAATTTATGAAGGGATTCGTTAAAATGCCAAAAAGATATGAAAATTTAAACAGGTTGCAATTGGAAGATAGAAAGGTACCATTGGTCATTTATAGGAACCAAACGCCAACGTCTCCTATCATTGTAATGCGTTATTCGTATTGATCTTGCACCAATCTCTACTACATTTTTGAGATTAAAGCGGCTATTCGGGTCCCAGTCTGGAGTTAGGCCGCCGCTGTTCAGTAAAACAGGTGGACGTGGTGGTATCATTTGTTTCTTTTTGTTAATTAATCTTAGGCTGCGTTTGGATAGGTGTGGGAAGAAGAGAAGAAGGGAAGAAGTGGAAAGAAGTGTGAAGAAGTATTGGAAAGTGTGTAATTTTGTAAAGAGTTTAGATTGTTTATAATTTTTTTCTTCCATTCTTCCTTTTTTCTCCTTCTTCTTCTTGCATCCAAACAGAACCTTAGTAAAAAAAAGAAAGATATAAAAATAAGTTGGGTGGCTTAGAACCCCCAATTTATCTTCAAAAAAAAAAAGAAAAGAAAAAGAAGGAAAACAAGTAGCAGGTCGGAATTATGAATTACCCATCATAATCATCATCAGTTGCATCGTTGTTTCTTGGGGGTCTTCTGTTTCGTCCACAAGAAATCTGTTCCGGGCAAAACGGTGGTGGGCGCTGTTGAGAAACTAGTTAGCTAGATCACTAGCTAGCTATACATATTTAATAACAAAACACAAGTGAAAGCGCGAGCAGTATAAATAAAACTAATTAAAAGAATTTATATAAACACACAGACTATTTAAATTAGAGGAGCTAGGAAGGAAATTCGTACCGACAATATGACGAAGATAATTATCACCAGAAGGCAGATACCGAGTTTATAGTACCACTTCAATTTGGACTTTAAAATTATTGTGACGATGTAGCTTCCTATTCCGCCAAGAGTTGAGGTAAGAAAGACGTTAAGTATCTCATTATCCATAAGTAAGTGACCAAAGCTAGAGAGTAAAAGAGAGAGAGACTGAGACTTGATGTTCTTTCCAGGCAGCTTGGCGCTAACGAATCCCAACAACTTGCACCATTTGACTATCATTTTTCGCTTTTCTATTGGATCGACAACGGAATCTTTAAAATGGTCCACCACCCAACTTATTTCTGATTATTAATTAACAACATACAAACCAAGACCTACATTGTTTGTTATATAATTTCTTAAGCTCAATAATTGGTAGGCCAAAAAGAATTATTTTTTATGCTTGTATATTTTTCATTGACTAGCGTTTCAAGTCTTCCCCTTACATTACATAGCTTGAGGGACTACAATTCTTCTGTCTAACGAGTGCCCCGACCCAACCTATTTATTCTTTTATAAATATGGTTCTTGAAATTTTAAATTTAAATTTAATGTGAAATATAAAAAATGTTTTTTCAGGGTATTATATATAATAATATATTTTTATTGTTACTATCCTCTTTTCTTTTTTTTTTAATAATCAGGGTATTATAGATCCAGTAGACTGTCTTTTCAATTTTGTCACGCAGTATGTATGCATTTAATCAATTACACTTTTATATTTACCCTTTTTTTCTAATAAATTATTTTTATATTTTCATTGAAATGAAAATTATGTTGATGATTATCTTGTATAATATTTTCGATAATTAACACAATAATTATCACAATACAAACGGAAAATTTTCGAAACATTCTGTGTAATTTGTGTATGGTATATATGATATGTAGTTATGTACCAAATGTACCAAATTTAATTAACTTGAAATTCATTTTCCGTTGAGTAAATACCACTAAAACTGAAACATGTATTCGTTTTAACCGACTAAAGGGTTGTTATTGCTGTCAATATAACCTTTTTCTTCTCACAAGAATTTATACCTAATGATTAAAATGCTATATTTTTGTGAATGATAGATATGATGATTATTAGGGGTGTCAAACGTGGTAAGTGGCAACGGAAATAGCTTTGATCGTTAGCGTTATGTTTAATTAAACAGCACACATATTAATGCCGCTAACCAATTCGTTTAGCAAACGGTAGAGAATTCAATGCCATTTATCGTTTCGTTAAAATTTAACGACAAAACGGTTTCACGTTTAAATTGTTTCACACGGTACATGACAATTTAATGCATAAAAATTTGACACAATTACATGGGTAAAATGCACAAATTCCATACAATATTGTTTCACCCAGCAAAATATCAAACATGCATAAAAATTCAATACATCAAAACAACCCAAACAACAAGTTTAATACATCATAAACAAACAAATATACCAATGAGGCAATGTCACAATTGAACACAACATCAGTCCAATATACACAATTAAGGCCTAAAATCTAAGATTTCAAACTTCCTTCTCGAATTTACCAACCTCAAGTTCTCAACTCCTTTTTTCCCAGATAATCAATGATTTGGAAAAATAAAAAACAAAAAGCATCATCATTTTAGTGAAAAAAAGTTGAGACAAATAATATCTGCAAAAATAGAAGAAATAAAATCAAATAACAGAAAGGAAAAAAGAACGATATAGAATAAAATTTCATATTTTACCATAAGACAAAGCAATCTGCAGTTTCCTCTTTTGGTCTCTTTGTCTCTCTTCTTTTTTTCTTTCTTTTTTCTTTTTCTCTTTTTCTCTGCCTCTCTTTTTTTTTCTTCTGTTTCTCCTCAGAGGTGCCGCCGAGAGAGGCCGGAGAGAGAGAAGACAAAAATTGATTGATTGAGGTGCCTCTTTTCTTGAGATTGATTAAGCAAGAGAGGGAGCGAGATGGCTAGACATACGAGAGCCCGCTGGCGCCGCTTAGAGTTTCGAGAGAAGGAATAAAGGAGAAGACAGAGATGGCTAAAACTCTACCTCGAGTGGGTCGAAAAGGACTCAGGATATAAGAATATGCCCCTTAGATCCTCTATACTCCTCTCTATGCAATTATACTATTCTAACTTGGTAAAATAATAAACGTGAAAACGAAATAACGAAAACGAAATACCCTATACCGCTTACCGTTCCGTTTATATGTGTATTTACCAGTCTATTCTGTTTGCCGTTTCGTTTTATTAACGAAACCAATTTCACTGATGGTTTACCGTTCCATTTAGTGGTAACGTCACGGAATAACGTTAAAATTTGTATCGTTGACACCCCTAATGATTATACGCATGTGTGACATTAGTTGAATTTTGACTTTGACCTGGTTGAACCAATTTGACTGACTTTAGTTCTGAGTGCCAGAAAATTTTATTGAAAAGAAAATTAAAATCTTAATAATAGCATAAATAATATGAAGGTGGAAATTGGCATTTGATCCAGATCAATATAGCCTTAGCAGCCTTTCTCTCCCTCCCTCTCCTTTATCCTCTTGAGGCAATTCCTATATAATTGGGTTAGCGCTTGGATTATGTGGCTTTTTTCGGTTTGTAACTTTGTATAGAAAAAGAAGGGGAGAGAGAGAGAGAGAGAGAGGAAGGAGGTAGAGGCATCGTGGATCTAGGTATGAGTTTTTCCTTGAATTAATTTCAAGTTATGAACTTTAGTTGTGCCAATTTGAGTCCGGTGAAATTAATTAGGGTTTGTGAAAATTAGTGTTGAATCTGAAATTGGGACTGTCCATTTTAGTGACTCTATGATTGAATGGTTTGGGATTGTTCTTTGTGTATTCACCCTTGATTTTGTTATTGTTCTGTTGGAGTTTTTTTAAGGAGATTCCTCAAAGCTAATATGTTAGGTACAATATTCTTGGATCTATTTTATGTTTGAAAAACTAGTAGAAACATTGTTGGTGATGTGCTGATATTACTTCTGCATGTGGTTCTATTTTGAAAAACTAGTAGAAATATTGTGTGGTGATGTGCTGATATTACTTGTGCATGTGGGTTCTGTTTCTGACAAGTAGCGCGACACATGGTGTAGCTCAC
>JAMFTS010002860.1:2500-23543 GCA_028095005.1 Rhynchospora pubera
TTGTAGGGTGGATCTCAAAAGATAGGAAAGATCTCCCTCCAAGCCGTACATACGACTTTCGTCGAATACGGCTTTCCACAGAATTCTATATGGATCTATGAGATCGAGTATGAAATTCTGTTTACTCACTTGAGATTGAGTATCCGTTTCCCTCCTTTTCCTGTTAGGATTGGAAATCTTGTATTTTACATATCCATACGATCGAGTCCTTAGGTTTCCGAAATACATAGTTGAATGTAAAAAAAGTGCTTCGAATCATTGCTATTTGACTCAGACCTGTTCTGAAAAAGTCGAGGTATTTCGAATTGTTTGTTGACACGGACAAAGTAAGGGAAAACCTCTGAAATGATTTTCATATTGGACCCTGGACATCTAATAGTTCCGAATCGAATCTCTTTAGAAAGAAGATCTTTTGTCTCATGATAGCCTGCTCCAGTCCCCTTACGAAACTTTCGTTATTGGGTTAGCCATACACTTTACATGTTTCTAGCGATTCACATGGCATCATCAAATGATACAAGTCTTGGATAAGAATCTACAACGCACTAGAACGCCCTTGTTGACGACCCTTTACTCCGAGAGCATCTCGGGTTCCTCGAACAATGTGATATTTCACACCGGGTAAATCCTTCACCCTTCCTCCTCTTACTAATACTATAGAATGTTCTTGTAAATTATGGCCAATACCTGGTATATAAGCAGTGATTTCAAATTTAGAGGTTAATCGTACTCTGGCAACTTTACGTAAGGCAGAGTTTGGTTTTTTGGGGTTGATAGTGGAAAAGTTGACAGATAAGTTACCCTTACTGTCACTCTACAGAACCGTACATGAGATTTTGACCTCATACAGCTCCTCGTTCAATTCTTTCGAAGTAATTGGATCCTTTTCTTCGTTCGAGAATTTCTTCCCTTCTTCCACTCCGTTTCGAAGAGTAACTAAGACCAATTCAGTCACGTTTTCATATTCCAATTGAAGACTTTTCATTTATGATCAAAGGAAAAGATTTCTCTTTTACGAAACATATGCGGATCAAATCACGATCTTCTATCTAAATAAGAACAAGAACTCTTTCTCGATAGAAATCCCTTTGCCTCTCATCCTTAGAGAATTAGAAAGAAGGATCCTTTTTGAGTTTCAATTTTGTCATTTTGAGAGCTCTTCGATCTTCTACTTATTTGTTTGTTCTATTTCCTTTTTTCGATTTCCTTTTTTTCCTGGATTCTTTCATTTCATTTCGATTTTTCTTATTCTATCCCATAGGTATACCCTTTGAATCAATAGAGAACCTTTTCTTCTGTATGAATCTATATTATTCCATTCCAATTTCTTCCGGATACCTCCCAAGGAAAATCCCCAATTGAATCCAAAATTGACGGGTTAGTGTAAGCTTATCCATGCGGTTATGCACTCTTGAAATAGGAATCAACTTTCGGAAAGATTCTGGCTTTCGTGCTTTGGTGAGTTGTCCGAGATCCTTTCGATGACCTATGTTGTGTTGAAGGGATATCTATACGATCCGATCGATTGCGTAAAGCCCGCGGTAGCAATGGAACCGGGGAAAGTATACAGAAAAAAGAGTTCTTTTCTATTATATTAGTATTCGTTTTAGTAGAAGTTAGTGATCCCCCTAGTGATCCTGGCTCTGTGAGTCCTTTCTTCCGTAATGAATTTTGAGCACCAGCCTTACATTTTTCCTCTGTGGGCCGAGGAGATAGGGGCTCAGCTCAGCAGGAAGAGGGTTGTACCATGAGAGAAGCACGGGGGTCAACCTGCTTCAAATATACAAGATGGATTCTGGCAATCCAATGGAGTTGGACCCTCATGTCGATCCGAATGAATCCGTTTTTCTACTCTGTTTTTCTACTCTGGTTGTTCGCCTAAACAAGAAAGGAATTCTTGTTTAGGCAGTTTATATCATCCGTACATAGTGCTTTGATCTAAGATTGAAATTTATGCTTGTATGAACTAAGGTCCAAAATATCGAATAAACAAGTGTTTCCACGACTCTACCAACCACCCGGCCAATCCTCTTCCACGCTAGGCCTTTTCCCTTTTTCATGGCTACATATCTTTACGGATAAGGAATGGGAAATCTTTCTCCTGTTCCACAAATCAAATGGTTCATTTCCTCCGGGAGAAGCCATCTCTTTCTCAACAATATTTTGGTCATTTGATCCAATAGCCTTTCGTTAGATAGGAACAGATTCGCTAAATACTGATAACTCTCGAACAGAATATGAGAGGAGAAAGATCCTTTAGATAAGGAACTATTGATTCTAAGTCTTCTTTGCCATCTCTGACGACGCCCCAACAATTCGTAGTACTTTTCTCCCTTATGGAACCAACTGTCTTCTTCTATATATGAAGAAGGATGCTTATTTAGGTCAGGACTCTTCTCATCTAAATGATCATCTGAAAAAAATTCTCGAGGTGAAAGCCAAAAGTACAGGTATATGACTACGAGAAAGAATGGCTCCGAAGGTTCCCAAATAAATCGGTTTATTATAAAAAAGCTTTGTTCTTTTGAAAATCTGTCTTGTTTCTGGTGCTGAATTGTTTCATTCTCCGAGAACTCCGAATCATTCTCTTGAAGCTCCTCCTCTTGAAGCTGATCTTCCTCAAGATAAAAAGGCCAGTTGCCCTGAAATGACTCGGCCCAATAAGGAAGTCCCGATTTTATAAGCTTTTTGATATTCTCAATTTCGAGATTATCAAATATATAGCGAAATATTCTAGGAGACCGGACTATGTCTATTTCTATTTGATTTTCATTGAAGAAATCGTTCTCTATCTTCTGCGGGTTCACGGCTTCATGCTCTTCTTCAAACTCCGATTCGTTTATTTCTATTTCATTTCTCAATCTACTACGATAACGGGTAGAAAAAGAATTCTGTTGCATCATATCTAACGGATTCTTTGGTTCGGACCGAAGAAGTAATGTCTCACTGCTATTTTTTTCTATCCATGAGCATCCCACCAGAAAGCCTTCTAATTCTAATAGGTTCTGAACTAGCTGAGAATCATTCTCAAGAAATTCAGAAGAAGTGATCCAATTTTTGACATCGGGTCCGGGTGAAGACCAAAGATCTTGAGTGACCAATCCGGCAGAACAACTCAAAAGATAAAGAAGTATCGTTATTTTCTTCAAATTTGTTTCAAGTTCGACGTACCATTTGTACAAATAAGAACTCCATATTTTATTCCTCGCGATAGGGTCCTGCATATAGATATATATAGGATCTATGGGAAAATTGCTTAGAAATATATTTTGTGCAAAAACTCTTCCTATCTGATACAAAAAGATCCTATGATCCTGAAACCATCTTATGTGAGTTTGAAAATCCCAAGTCTGTCTAAAAGAAGCGAATCGAATTGAATTCGTTTCTTCTATTATGTATTTCCTCTGTGTAATACTAATTGATAGGACCTCATTGTTAAGTGCTACAAGATGTTGTGCATTCGAACTCATGGTTATAGACCCAAATTTCTTACTATCGAATATTTGATTTTCCAAGCCAAATCCCCTAGTATATGAAAGAATCCGGAAGTACCTTCGTTGTTCTGGAATAGTAAGCCTTCGTATCTTAATGAATGTATTAAATTTATTCAGGCCTATTAGAGCGGGATCCACTTCTCGGGGAATATGAGTCGAAGCAATAACTAGAATATTTCTAGTAAAACATCTTTGACGATCCTTGGAATTGGAAAGAGAGCTCTCTTCTAGATGGAGGGATAAATACCTCAACTCATCCCGATCCAGATCATGAATGTTTGGAATCCATACTATACAAGGAGATATTGTTTTTGCCAAATCGAATTGCACGGTCATATCCCAATAAAATGGGTTATTGCTAGTTAGCCTATCCTGTGTCATATTGAAAAGAATCTTATCAAAATTAATATTCTTAGCAATATCGCCACTATCATCAACATCAAAATCATCAACATCAAAAGGAATAGAAGTAATACCCTCATCCTCACAGTCGTCGAATTCACCTCCAACCCAATATGATTCACCATCCAAAAAAGACCAAAAAGACGCCTCGTAAAAATCGCAATCGTAATCGTATAAATACCGGTACTCGAGCGGATATATCTTAATGAAAGGAAGATAAGAATTTTTCGCTAGGGATTTGACCAAATAGGATCGCCCAATTCCTATAGAACCTATCACTAAAACACTCCTAGAAGGGTACGGGGCTAAGCGAAGCGAAAAGGGGGTTGGACGAGATGACAAATGAAAAGTCCCCCACGAGGTTATTGTCTCATAATAAGCAAGAAATATCCGTCTTTCCGCTAAACAGGATTTATTGAACTCATAATTCAATAGATCCTTTTGCTGCATTTCAAATAAGTACCGTAAATAATTGGATCCAGGTTGTTCCACTATTTCATCTAAAAGATTACTCTGAGTCAAACTCCATAGAATTTCATTAATCCTTTTTTCTGTACTTAAGGTGCAGAGCTGAACCACAAATTCTTTTTCTTGATCATCAACCCAATCGGTGTCCGCCACCCAGGATTCTATTTCATCATCCCAGTTCCCCACCTTTTTTCTTTTCCTTATCAATGAATACATCTCTATACTTGTAGGACTTAGATGTCTCGTATTTATAAAAAAAATGATTTGATTGATGAAATTATTTGGGATGAGACTTATGAAAGAACTTATGCGATAGGTGAGATAAGAGATGAGCAAATCGATCCGATTTCGATTCTCAGATTCTTCCTGAAAAAGTAGTAGGTATCCTAGTTCTATCAGAAAATTGAAGAATTCTCCTATGTATTCTTCCAGAATAACATAGTATTTTTGCAGAATAGCAATAACTGGACGGGGATTCTCTATAAATCCAATGGGATCCTGGAAAATAACTGGAAAGGGATCCTCTAAATTCTCTGACCTGAAAGAAGATATAGGATACCTATCCCTAAGTTTTTCCAACTCCATGAAGCATGATGGATTTGCCCAAGATTTGATCTTTTCAAAATCTAGAAATAACTGACGACAGGTTTTGCAAATGAAGGTAAGACCTCTACAAGCGAGATATCCAGCAAAAAGAAGAAGGAAAAGAATTGAAAAGAGGAACTCAGCCGATATCAATGACTTATTCCTATATGAGAAGAATAATGAAAATGTACAAGAAAGAAAAGGAGAAGACCCATTAAAAGAATCAGTCTTTGTTCGAGACAGATTAGTCTTTTTTCGGAGTAGCTGTACTAAATGAAGATTTGAAATCTTCTTACTTATCAGAGTCCATTTCATCAAAATCTTCTCACTTATCAGAGTCCATTTCATCAAAATCTTCTCAAGATATACCCATGGTATATCCAGAATATCTTGAATTTTGGATATCACGGTTGGGAATATAAAATAGGAAAAAATCTCGGAAAGGATGAATCTGAAATATTTGAACCCGCTCGTAGTAAAGATCGTGAGCAGCCATTCTTTGTAAATAGTCCATTCTAAGTAAATAATATTTTCTTCAATATTCCCTTCGAAAAGTTTTACAGAAAAAAGTTTTTTTTTATTGATTATTTTGATATTTCTTTTTTTAACGTATTTCTTTTTACTTCGAAAACCAAAAAGACTCCTTTTTTCCTTCTTTCCGGATGGTAAAGATTTCTCAGAACATGGATTTGATCCACAGTCCATGTTTGAATTGACACTGAGATACTGATGCAAGTTCTTCATTTTTGAATCAGATCGATTCATATCTGAAAAAGATTGCCAAAAAGTTTTTTCCAATCTAAAAAGGTCCGCGATCGAGGAACTAGCTCTAGAAACGACTGGATCAGATTGAATTGGTCTTAAAAGGTCCGCGATCGAGGAACTAGCTCTAAAAACGACTGGATCGGATTGAATTGCATAAAGAGTTCTTGGAAAAATGAAAGATGTATAGAATCTATTATAGAATTTTTGATACAATTTATACATGAAAGATTTGTACAAGTTCTCTCTTTTGTCGCTACTTTTTGGAAAATCCTGATCCTGAGGTATGTTTATGTCAGATACCCTTGCAGAAAGACTCAAAACAAAATGTTTTTTTTGACCGACGTACAAAGAAACTATTTTGTTGCGAATAAATGAGATATTGAGGAATTTTCGATATGTAAGATCCTCATTATTGATACGAATTTTTTCCACAAAAAAGGGAAATCTTTTCTTACAAGAGACCCAGAACCAAAAGTGATGTAGATCATTCCAAAATCGAAGTCCATTTGCTTTATAAAAAGAAGATATCATAGAACTTCTATGAAATGCTTTCACGGGATTCAGCCAATTGTCTCGATCATGGGGTATGATGGAGAAATAGGAATCCGTGTTATCAAAGGATTTCATGCGATTCTTTCTACTATGGGATGAGTCAATCATCCACTTTGATATTTCGTTGAAATAAAATGGGAATATTCTTTCTTCATTGATCCATAATTTCGATCCTTGGGAAGTATTATGATCGTCCAATCTTTGAGAAGTATTATGATCGTTCAATAAGAAGGGTTTCAATTTCTTCAAAAGAACGATTTGAAGACGTAGTGGTTCGAACGACTTCTCCTGGATCGGATCTTTCAATTCATAAATGTACATCTCAGAACTATGAATGGCGATATTCCCGATATGTACAGAGAATCGGGGATATAACCAGTACAAAAACTTAGGAAAAAAGATAAGTAACTTAAGTAACTTATGAAAAAAGAGACGTGCCATGGGCAAAAGGACAAGAAATAACTTAGTGAAAGTGAATTCGTATATGTCGAAAATTTCGGACCAATCAATCAAATCCCAATAACTCGAAAAATCAGTGATATGGCATCGTAATTGATCTCGTAAATCTCGTAATTGATCGAAGACTACTTGAAGCTTCTCCTGTTTCGAAGAGAAATATCCCAGGAAATCTTCCTGGAGATTCTGGAACTCATTCGACCATTTGCTATATGCATCAGGATACCCATTCCTGGATCTCTGGGTTCGACAAATAAAAGGGTCGAACCATTTCTTCTCACTCTTTGCCCAATTGGATAAATGTTGATTGATCGTAGATTTCGTCCTAGTTCGATGATTCATACTATCTTTTCCAATGGAATCCTTATTCGGCTCCGTTATTGATAGAATGAATCGATTTACCATTTCTGCAAATCGATCTTCTGCATTCGATTTCTCCTTCGGAATCATAGAATACCCGGGGTAAATAGGATGAATTGAGACGGTTTTTTGTAAATACCTAATTATTTTGAATAGATCCACCAGTTCTTTATGTTCCGATCGCCGCCTGAAGGGGACAAAAGAAACACCCAATTTTCTCTTCCAAAGAGCCTTCTCTACAGGGGACCTCTCCGTAGGACTCGAACCCAGATAAAGTTCTGACCATCTGTCAGAGAAAAAAGAATGAATGGATCTTGTAGGATTCCCAAGAAATTCTTCGATTTCTTCCGGAAGCAGATTATTATTCATCCGCTTTTCACCTTCTGCGGATAGCCGGAACTTTGAGGAAGATCCAAAAAGAAATTTCGGGAATCGACCTGATTCTATCTCTGTTCGTTCCACATCCTCATTTCTAATGGAATCGAAATGATGTATGGATTGATTAGAAGATCCTTTTGGAGGATACAAAAGCGAAATTACAAATCTATTAATATTAGAAGATTCTTCTCTAGATCCAACCGAATTCATAGGTATAGGAAGAAACCCCCTCAAATAGATATTTTTTCGTTCAACTATATTTCGATTTTGAAGACGACATAAACAGACCCCTAGTACAAGTAGCATCACACCCCTTACCACATTTTTGACGACACCATGGACACGTTTTACTACATTTTTGATCCTGGAATCTCGAGTTATTAAACCTGTTTTGGTTAAATATCGATTGCTTCCTGAACCCTGGGAATTTTTGGAAAATAGGATACCCAAAATTCGGGAGTCAAAGAGTCTCATAAAGCGTTCTTGGTCGAAAAAAATGTCTATGAAAGAGTGAGATTTCTTGATCTCTCTTAATATCTCTCTCCAGTCCAAGATCCAGCTGGATATCCAATCATGTGCTGTATTTTTCTTTTTTTTTTTCATAGAGTTCCTACTTTTCTTTAAGATTATTATGAAGAGTATTAATGTTATCCTTATTTTACTACAAAAAATGCTGATGATGATTTTCATTTTGACTTCTATTTTTTAGGTATTGGTTGTTGATTAGAAAATTAGGTAATATTTCTTCACTGATTGTTTAATATTTGAATCATTGATTCTTTCAGTCACATAAGTCTTAATTTCACATCTCCGAATGTGAAAAGACGTAAAAATATCTTCATATATCAGACGTTCGCTAATTAGTACTGCATCTTCAAAATTGTAACCCTCCCATGGCATATAAGCTACCAATATGTTTTTCCCTAAAGCGAGTTCCCCACCAACTGTAGCGGCACCGTCTGCTAAAATTTGACCTTTTCTCAAACATTTACCTCCCTGAACCCGGGATTTTTGGTGGATCAAAGTTTTTTTTCTTAATTCCAATACCAAACTTGATCAGATCACTCCAATCATCGTCTGAATTATCTTCAGACGATGAATCCAACCAACCTGGATCATTCCATCGTATCGTAGCATTCATAATTTCGAATATATGAATGCATATCGCGAAATCGACATGCGTTTGAATAAAGTAATCAAATATGTCCGATGTTTCGCGATTTTTTTCAAAATTTTCTTTGATTTTTTTGAATTGTTTGCAATAAGACTTCATGTAGACTCTCAAATCGCTTTTACAAGACAAAAACACTTGCTCCTTGGAGCACAAATGAAGGCCGGCTCGTAACCCGGCCATATTAGAGTGGATTCGTTTCAACTGTACCTGAATCATATTCAATTCATCAATACAATAAGACTTCGCAAGGTTATAAAATTGTATTGTGTGAATAGAATTATTGTGCCCAGGTTCTAAAAACCTGTTCTGAATTTGGCGGGGCCCGTTAGCCAGATTACTGGCCTCTATCAATGGAACGAATTCCGCTTCGTAAAGCTTTTCAAGATAAGATATAAACTCGTCGATCGAAATGCGCTCTTCGGAACAAAGAAAAGTTAAAAGCACTATTTTAAAAAGGAGATTTTTGCTCCTACAAAAATTGATTAAGAAGGGTGGAAAGATACTATCGAATGGATAGCATATTTCCATTTTCAAAGATCTATTGATGGTTTGGTTAATGGATTGATCCAATTTTGCATTTTCTATAATTTCAGAAAACAAATTGCACAATCCTAAGTCGGCGTTAATGTCCACAAAAAGATCGACTAAAGTGAAAATATCATAAAGCTCTACTTTAATATCATAAAGCTCTACTTTGTGTTCAAAGTATATGCAGCGATTTATAATCGCTGCACTAAGCTCTTTTCGAAAACGCTCAGTCATCTCATTCAGACTCATTTGTTCATTCTTGAATTGAACAAGAAATTCACAAAGTTGATCTAAAAGGATTCCGTTTAAACGAGCGTGTGCACGTGAAGTTCTTGCACAATTTTTATACAATTGTGCTTCTCTACCCTCTTCTATATGTCCATAGAAGACATATCTGCGCCGAAAACAATTTTCACTAAAAGAGATAGTTTTAGTGTTAACTGGAGTAACACTTTTTGCATCTTTTCGCTTAGATAACCAAAAATCGACCCTCTGTAACCATTCGTCGTTAGTAATGAGTTTCGTACTAAGCATAACCATAAACGAACATAAGTGAAAGATTATCACCCTGTTCAAAATGTAGTCTGAAACAAAGACTTCGACTACGTCTTGCAACTTCGAAATACTCAATTTGGAATTTTTCATGCTCCTCCTACACTATAAAAAAAAAAAAGAAAAATAAAAAAATGTGAAAATATTCACTTAATATTTGATCCATTCGATGGATCAGTTTAACTATAAAAATGCAATCTTCCGATGCGCCTTGGACTGAATAGATCTGCTTCTCTTTGTTCTTACGAACGGAGTTGTTCCCTTATTTTGATTTTCAATGGGATGAAATCAAAATGAGCCCTTTCTGATACAGAATCTACTGCAAAAAGGTGAGGTACACAGTATATAGTCTTTTGAGTTTAATGCGATAAAATAAAGTGACATAGTTTCTATTTCTCTTAAGGAGTATTTCCATGGGTTTGCCTTGGTATCGTGTTCATACTGTCGTATTGAATGATCCCGGTCGATTGCTTTCTGTTCATATAATGCACACAGCTCTAGTTGCTGGTTGGGCCGGTTCGATGGCTTTATACGAATTAGCGGTTTTTGATCCCTCTGACCCCGTTTTTGATCCAATGTGTATGATTATGATCATACATCTTTTAGATTATGATAATATCTCTTAGATTCAGCATCCATGGCTGAATGGTTAAAGCACCCAACTCATAATTGGCAAATTCGTAGGTTCAATTCCTACTGGATGCACCCTAATGGGAATGTTCAATAAGTTGGCTCTCTATGGATGGGATCTCATCATCCATCCATAACGAATTGAATATGGTATATTCATACCATAACATAGGAAGATTAAGAACTCGAATCCTGATCAATACTGGGACTCATAGGGAAGAAATTGGAGTTATGGATGGAATCAAATATGGAGTAGTTACAGGAAAAAGTCTTCGGTTATTGGGGAAGAATCAATATACATACTTCTAATGCCGAATCAGGATCAACTAAGACAGAAATCAAGTAAGTATTGGGTTGAACTCTTCTTTGGTGTTCAGGTAATGGCTATGAATAGCCATCGACTACCCCGAAAGGGTCGAAGAGACCTATTATGGGACATGCAATCCATTACAGGCATATGATCATTACGCTTCCATCAGGTTATTCTATTCCACCTCTTCTAGAGATTCTAAAGAAAAGAACTTCAAGAAAAATACTTAATAACACGGCGATACATTTATACAAAACTTCTAGTCCAAGTACACGCAATGGAGCTGTAGACAGTCAAATGAAATCCAATCCACGAAATAATCTGATCTATGGACGGCATCGTTGTAGTAAAGGTCGTAATGTCAGAGGAATCATTACCGCAAAGCATAGAGGGGGGGGTCATAAGCGTCTATACCGTAAAATCGATTTTCGACGGAATCAAAAAGACATATCTGGTAGAATCGTAACCATAGAATACGACCCTAATCGAAATACATACATTTGTCTTATACACTACGGGAATGGTGAGAAGAGATATATTTTACATCCCAGAGGGGCTATAATTGGAGATACCATTGTTTCTGGTGCAGAAGTTCCTATATCAATGGGAAATGCCCTACCTTTGAGTGCGGTTTGAACTATTGATTTACGTAATTGGAAGTAACCAATTAGGTTTACGACAAAACCTAGAAATCGATCACTGATTCAATTGGAGTACCTCTATGGAATAGACCTCAACAGAAAACTGTTGAGTAACGGCAGCAAGTGATTGAGTTCAGTAGTTTCTAATAGAGAATTATTGACTCTAGAGATATGGTAATATGGAGAAAATTGTTTGAAGCACGTACCGAACCGGAAGCGCCTCTTCTTTCAAAGAGAGGAGGACGGGTTATTCACATTTCATTTGATGGTCAGAGGCGAATTGAAAGCTAAGCAGTGGTAATGAAGATCCCCCGAAGAGATGTCTCCTACGTTACCCGTAATATGTGGAAGTATCGACGTAATTTGATAGAGTCATTCGGTCTGAATGCTACATGAAGAACATAAGCCAGATGACGGAACGGAAAGACCTAGGATGTAGAAGATGATAACATGAATGATTCGGCAGATTAGGATTCCTATATATCCACTCATGTGATACTTCATTATACGATGAAAAGATCTATTTTTTTCGATATCATCATATACATCTAGAAAGCCGTATGCTTTGGAAGAAGCTTGTACAGTTTGGGAAGGGGTTTTTTTTGATAAAAAAGAAGAATCTACTTCAACCGGTATGCCTTTAGGCACGACCATACATAACATAGAATTCAAACATGGAAAGGGCGGACAATTAGCTAGAGCAGCAGGTGCTAGAGCGAAACTGATTGCAAAAGAGGGTAAATCGGCCACATTAAGATTACCATCTGGGGAGGTTCGTTTGATATCCCAAAACTGCTTGGCAACAGTCGGACAAGTGGGTAATGTTGGGGTGACCCGAAAAAGTTTGGGTAGAGCTGGATCGAAGTGTTGGCTAGGTAAGCGTCCTGTAGTAAGAGGAGCAGCTATGAACCCTGTGGATCATCCCCACGGGGGCGGTGAAGGAAAAGCTCCAATTGGAAGAAAAAAACCCGCAACTCCTTGGGGTTATCCTGCGCTTGGAAGAAAAAGTAGGAAAAGGAGAAAATATAGTGATAGTTTGATTCTTCGTCGCCGTAAATAGGAACATTCCAAATCGAATTTCCAAAATTCGATGGGATGGGCGAACGACGGGAATTGAACCCGCGCATGGTGGATCCACAATCCACTGCCTTGATCCACTTGGCTACATCCGCCCCTTATCTAGCTAAAGGATTTTCTCTTTTTTGCATTCATCATTATTGTATTTATTCTGACCTCCATACTTAGATCGAGATATTGGACATAGAATGCCAATCTTTACCATGTCAAAAAAGGAGTAATCAGCTGTGATAGGTCAACAAGAAAGATTTGTAGCTAATCCAAAGAAAAGATTTGTAGCTAATCCAAAGAAAAGATTTGTAGCTAATCCAAAGGAAAGATTTGTAGCTAATCCAAAGGAAAGATTTGTAGCTAATCCAAAGAAAAGATTTGTAGCTAATCAAAAGAAAAGATTTGTAGCTAATCATTTATTCGAAAAAATGGAAAAAATCAAAATGGGGAAGGAGAAAGAAATAATAGTCACTTGGTCTCGGGCATCTAACATTCTACCCTCAATGGTTGGCCATACATTCGGTATTCATAATGGAAAGGAACATATACCTATTTATATAACAGAATCTATGATAGATCACAAATTGGGAGAATTCGCGCCTACACGGAATTTCGCGAGAGATGCAAGAAACGATAACGATAAAAAATCTGTAATGAAGAATAAAAAAAAATAGGGATCAAACAAATATTAAGGAGATCTTATGAAAAATTGGAAAAAGCTAGGGGAAAATCCTATGAAAAAGAACTCGAGTTTAACTTCAGGTAAAGAAGTAAAGGTTTTAGCTCAACATATCCATATTTCTGTTTCCAAAGCACGAAGAGTCATTGATCAAATTCGTGGACGTTCTTATCAAGAAACACTTATAATACTATATTTCATGCCTTATCAAGCATCTTATCCCATTTCTAAATTAATTTATTCTGCAGCAAAAAATGCAAATCATAATATGGGTTTAAAAGAAGCGGATTTATTCATTAGTAAAGCCGAAGTCAATAGAGGTGCTATTAAAAAAAAGGCAAGACCCCGTGCTCAAGGACATAGTTTTCCAATAAAAAGAACCACGTGTCATATAACAATCGTACTAAAGGAAAAACCGAAATCTTTCTTAGATCAATCTAAGATTTAGATTCCTATGAAATTCCAAAAATATGGATAAAAAAATAAAATAGGGAGGAATTATGGGACAAAAAACAAATCCACTTTGTTTCAGACTTGGTACAACCCAAAGTCATCATTCTATTTGGTTCGAAGAACCAAAAAAATATGCTACGGGTATACAAGAAGATCAAAAAATACGAGATTTTTTCAAGAATTATGTACAATATAGGCTCAACAAATATTACCAAATGGTTGTCAAAGAAGTAAACCAAAGGAATACAAAATATGAAAACATTCGAATACCTCCCTTAGGCTTCGAAGGAATTGTACGAATAAAAATTGAAAAACAAGCAAATAAAATACAAAAACCATTTATACGAATAAAAATATATAGCGGATTCGTGCCAAAATTCTTACTCAAAGAAAACACATTGGCCCATTTCCGGGAAAATATAAAAAAACAAGAATTTTATTCTGTATACCCCAGCCCCAGAAAAATCACTGTTCACCTCGAAAAAGCTGAAATACATTATAGACAACCTAATCTTCTTGCAGAATATATAGCCTTACAATTAAAAAATAGAGTCCCCTATAGAAAGACAATGGCACAAGCTATTGATTTAGCTAGAAAAACAGATACAAAAGGAATAAAAGTAAAACTCGCAGGTCGTATCGATGGAAAAGATATTGCACGTAAAGAAGGTAAAAGAGAAGGTAAACTTCCCCTACAAATAATTTGTAGCAAAATAGAT
This sequence comes from Rhynchospora pubera, assembly GCA_028095005.1. Classification (NCBI taxonomy): domain Eukaryota; kingdom Viridiplantae; phylum Streptophyta; class Magnoliopsida; order Poales; family Cyperaceae; genus Rhynchospora; species Rhynchospora pubera. The sequence continues at coordinate 16,715 of JAMFTS010002860.1, forward strand.
TATGGTTCTCATACAATTCAAACAATCTATGGAGTGCTAGGCCTAAAAATTTGGATATTTAGAAAGTAGAGAAAGAAAAGTTGCAAACAAATATATATATATATTTTACTTTTTCTTTCTATTTGATAGCAATGATAGAAGAAAAAAAGACAAATTCTTTCATGGATTCTTTTGCATTAAAGAGAAACAAGCAGTTCGAATTAGTTAGGGTTAAATAATAATTTCATTGATTTTTTTTATTTAGTATAATTGCTATGCTTAGTGTGTGATTCGTTAGTTTTTTCTTTCAAATTGAAAAGTTTAACATTTTCAAGCGGGGGCTGAAAAAATCAACTAACCCTTACTCAAAACTTGTTTCTATTTCAAGGTAAAAAAACTAAAAACCAACTTATTGCTTCGTATTATCAAGATCCCCCCAAACAGTCACTATATGAATAAATCATATATTTGTAGCAACTGAAATCTCTTCTTTATTTTCTAATTCATAGAGAAAAAATCCGATTTTGCTAAGTCAAACTAAAGGGGGTGTGGATAAAAGGAAGGCTGATAGAAAGAAAGAACAAAATATCCATGTTATATAATCCCATTATGTATGGTCTATAAATTACTAAAAGAAAAAGCAGTGTCACAAAGCATCAAATTTTTTCATTTTATTCTTAATCAAATATCCAATTCAAAAATAAAGAAAAAAGAGAAATATGAATAAAATAACAAAGAATAAAGAGTCTGGAGTTAATAAAACTAAGGAAATTAACTTGAAAACAAATTTTGTTGAAAGCTCCATTGTAGAGTTTGGGCCTAATCATGAATAGAGAAGCTAGGGGAACGACAGAACCTGTGATTTTATAGAATTCTATTTAAAACAAATTCTAAGAATTCATTAGGTAGGATGGCGGAACAAACCAAAAAAAATTTCAATTTTTCTGAAAGTCATGAATGAAACTTACGAATGAAAGAAAAAAATGAAAGAGAAAAGAGTAAATATTCGCCCGCGAAATACCTATTGATTCACGGAATCAAAATATTTGAACACAATTCATTCAATAGAAATCAAAATCAGAAAAGAAAAGATTCATTATAAAACAAACATCATATTCTATGTGTATTCTATTAAATAGAAATAAATGAACACACACCTTGGCTTTCTTTTTTTGTATATTTTTTTGTATCAAACTATTCTGATTTTATTGAAAAAAAAATTGAATTCAATTCAATGATTGAATAATCAAAATTGAACCCTTTTATTCCTATTCGCGAGGAGCTGGATGAGAAGAAACTCTCATGTCCTGTTTTGCAATAGAGATGAGATTTCACCATCGACTATAACCCAAAAAGAACTAGATTTCGTAAACAACATAGAGGAAGAATGAAGGGAGTATCTCGTCGAGGTAATTCGATATCTTTTGGCAGATATGCTCTTCAAGCACTTGAACCTACCTGGATTACAGCTAGACAAATAGAAGCCGGGCGAAGGGCAATAACACGATATGTGCGTCGTGGGGCAAAAATATGGGTACGTATATTTCCCGACAAACCTGTTACAATTAGGACTACGGAAACACGCATGGGTTCAGGTAAAGGAGATCCAAAATATTGGGTATGCGTTGTTAAACCAGGTCGAATACTTTATGAAATGGGTGGAGTATCAGAACCTGTAGCTAGAAGAGCGATCTCAATAGCTGCTCACAAAATGCCTATACAAACTCAATTTCTTATTTCAGAATAGAAATATAGAAGAAAACCAAAAAATAAGGTATTCAAGATTAAAAAGCAAGTGTAGATTTCTATTTTATGGAAAGAAAATATTTCTTTCTTCTTTTTTTTTATCTTTTTGTACTGAAATTCAAAAATTGAAATTAAAAACATATGATTCAACCTCAGACCATGTTGAATGTAGCAGATAACAGCGGTGCTCGAAAATTGATGTGTATTCGAATCATAGGAGCGAGTAATCAACGATATGCTCAAATTGGTAATGTCATTGTTGCTGTAATCAAAGAAGCAGTTCCCAATATGTCTCTAGAAAAATCAGAAGTAATTAGAGCTGTAGTTGTACGTACACGTAAGGAATTGAAACGCGAAGATGGTATGATAATAAAATACGATGACAATGCAGCAGTTATCATTGATCAAAAAGGAAATCCAAAGGGATCTAGGATTTTTGGTGCAATCACTGAAGAATTGAGAAAATTTCGTTTTACTAAAATCCTTTCATTAGCTCCTGATGTATTATAAACACTAGTAAATAAGACTAGAAAATATATATATTTTCTAGTCTTATTGGGTATCATCTATTTGAAATAGATGAAATTCTTGGATTGTTTCTCAGGTATATATTCTTTCTCGAATGAAAAAAAAATAAAACATGTTGATTACATAACAATTAGCGAGAATCCATAAGCTTAGTTCGTCATGAGTAAAGACACTATTTCCAATCTTATAACTTTGATAAGAAATGCTGACATGGCTAAAAAAGAAACTGTTCGAATACCATCTACAAATATTACGGAAAGCGTGGTTAAAATACTTTTAACTGAAGGTTTTATTGAAAATGTTCGAAAACACCAAGAAAATCAAAAAAATTTCTTGATTTTAACTCTACGATATAGAAAGACTCAAAAAGGAATATATAGAACTAGAACTTTTTTAAAACGTATAAGCCGACCTAGTCTACGAATTTATTCAAAATATCAACGAATTCCTAAGATTTTAGGCGGAATAGGAATTGTAATTCTGTCTACTTCTCGGGGTATAATGACAGATCGAGAGCTCGACTTCAAAGAATTGGAGGAGAGATTTTGTGTTATGTATGGTAATCCTCATAAAAATAGAAAAAAATATAAAAGAGAAAGCTGTCAGAAATACAAAAGAGAATATTCGAATTAGAAATCATTAATTCTATCAGTTTCAAGTGATTTTGTACATCCAAAAATTTATTAATATGAATCGAATCCATGTTGTTTATGAAAAAAAACAAGAGTGGCACTCCTAGAAAAGATAACAACAGGAAAAGACGACTTGTGTATGAAGGAACCATTGTGGACCCGATCAAAGATATCCTTTTCCACGTGCGTTTGGATCATAATAATCAAATCGTTCTGGGTTATCTCTCTGGCAATATACGTCGTAATCATATACTTGTAGTACATGGGGATAGAGTCAAGATCGAAATCAGTGAGTTTGATTCAAAAAGAGGAAGGATTGTGTATCGATTTCCCCGTCCCCGAGTATTCTCTGATGGGATAGAACAAACCAAAGATGATCATAAAGCAATGGAGGATCCCACTTCTCCTAAATCATTGTTGGACCCAGAAAACACAAATCCAATGAGCGGCGATTCCGCAGAGGAAAGAGATAGCAAAGACACAAAGCCTAACCAAGATTAGGCAGATTCGGGTGATTTTTCTCTTTCTGGGACCCCTTTGGAAATTATTGATTCCAATAAAATAAAGAGATGAGTCTTATTTCTTCCCAGTGAATTCAACAAAAAAAAAAAGATAACAAATAAAAACTATGAAAATTGGAGCATCAGTTCGCAAAATTTGTCAAAGATGCCGCCTAGTTCGTAGGCGCAGACAACTTACAGTGATTTGTCCCAATTTGAAACATAAAAAAAGGCAAGGTTAATCTTTCTCATTCAAAAAAACCTTTCTTTAGAAATTCTTAATCACTTTGTTCAACGATTTTCTCGATACAGAAAAAAAGGAAAAAGTGGATTTCTGGACAATTCAATTCTTTTTTGATCTTCAAAATCCTAACCAAGAACAGTGAAGAATTCAAAAAAACGGAAAGAGAGGGATTCGAACCCTCGGTAAACAAAAGCCTACATAGCAGTTCCAATGCTACGCCTTCAACCACTCGGCCATCTCTCCTACGATATATATTTATATTCACATTCTATATTTACATCAAGAAAATACTCCAAGGACCTATTGAAAAGGAAATAATCGTAACAGGGATTTTTTTTTTTACAGAATTTGGTACTTTATTTTTCCTTTTTTATTAGGATCATTTTCCCTTGGGAAAATGAAAAAACATTTTCAAATAGAACGAATTACTAAATTATGTCTAGATCTCGTATAAATGGGAATTTTATAGATAGGACTTTTTCAATTGTAGCCAATATCTTGTTGGGAATAATTCCAACAACTTCAGGAGAAAAAAAGGCATTTACCTATTACAGAGATGGTGCGATTTGATTCTTTTTTCTTGGTTTTTTTTAGCTTTAGTTAAGTCTTAGCAAGAAAAATGTGTTGCGGAATAGAAAAAACCCAATCATGAAAAGAAATCTACGCTTGGTGAAGGTGAAGTTTGGGTGGGGATAGAACCATCAATCCATCCCTTCAATCGTGTATCCTCGATTGATGCAATCTCAAATGCCTCAATTGTCAATTTGAGGCATTAAGCGAAAGATTAGACCTATAGATTTATTCGTATTGCGGTCAATCCTACTCTAGTAATAAGGCCTATTAAGTATAGGGAAAAAGCACTACACGTAGGAATCAACAGAACAAAAACTTTGTTCGAAATACCCCTTTTCCTTATAGGAATCGGGACTAATAAGAATGGTTAGGACAACAAACATCCATTTCGTTCGTACTTTGGATACCCATAAAACCATCAAAGATCGTTGAAGTGACTAATTCTCAGAAACAGCAAGCGTTAAAAACAAAGAAATTATTGGACTTCCCTTTTTCATCTAAATAATATATATATTATTTATATGTTGAATTGGTATTCAGAAAAAACCTCTGATTAAAAGGTTGACTAGAGATTTCTTGTAAAAATGCTAGCTTCTTTCAGTTCATAAAAATATGAGAATAGTCGATTTTCATTCAAAAGATTTTTTTTCTCAGTATTATGCGCAGAAGGTAGGAGCCGTATGAAATGAGAATATCCTGTACGGTTTTGGAACGGAGACCTTTTCAATAGACTGAACGACCGTAACGAATGTTGGCTCAATCCGAAGGAAATTATGCAGAAGCTTTACAGAATTATTATGAAGCTACGCGACCAGAAATAGATCCTTATGATCGAAGTTTCATACTCTATAATATAGGCCTTATACACACAAATAATGGGGAACATACAAAAGCTTTGGAATATTATTTTCGAGCACTAGAACGAAATCCTTTTTTAGTTCAATCGTGCAATAATATTGCCGTGATCTGTCATTACGTGCGGCTATCTCTACTATAGAAAAAAAAGTAGCTATTAGAAAAAATGGGGTTTCTACATGGAAATCGTCAAAAGTCACGATTTTTGTGAGCTGTAGCAAATAAAAAGAATTCGCGAGAACCAAAATAGGAAGAAAAAAAAGATATAGCCTTTATCTATGGATAAAAAATAAAAAGGATAGAGCAAGCACCGTAAAGATCAATTATCGAGCTATTGTGTCGATACAATTAAGAACTGCTTACTTATGCCATGATAGGGGGATATTAAGTTAGGAATCCACTTATGTAATCGAGTTGATCCACTAAGATGCTAAGCAGCGGTGTAGTATTAGATCCTAAGGATAGTAAGTTCTTTTTCTTCTTTAGAGAATTCTTTTTCAAAAATTCTATAAAATTTTCTTATAAGAAAATGAGATAGTTACTTTTCAGAAAATCCTAAAAAAAATATATAGAAACTATACATAGTTTATTATTCGGAAAGTGGGAAGAAAAGATCAAACTTATTTATTATTAAATAAATTAGCGTTTTAAACTAATCGTAATGCATTTTTTTTTTATAAAAAAGTTTATCTAAAATCAAGGCAAAATGAATTATTAATTTAACTAAATTATCATATTAGTTATGTCTTATTATATATGTCATATAAGACATATGAATAGAATATAAAAAAGAATATATTACGGAGCCGTATGAGATAGTAAACTCTCAAGTACGGTTTTTTAGGAAAGAATTTTTCTATTCCGACCGGGGAGAACAAGCCATTCTAGAGGGCGATTCTGAAATTGCAGAAGACTGGTTCAATAAAGCTGCCGAATACTGGAAGCAAGCTATAGCGCTCACTCCAGACAATTATATTGAAGCACGTAATTGGTTGAAGATCACAAAGCGTTTCAAACTTGAATAAGATTCACTTGAATAACATTACTCTGTCTTTTACTTTTGAATTTCCATTCAATTCATTCAATTGAGTTTTTAAAAATTTTAGTTAATTAAGCTATAGGGTTTCTTATTTCTTTTTTCCTATTAAAGGAAAGAAGATATAATTAATCATTTTATGACCTTCTATTTACCATTCGGAAGAAGAATTCTTGTGTTTTTTTATTATACTTTTTCTATATCCCTTGTATTTGGCTTAATATTTTTCTATATTATATAATATAGAAAAACGATATAAAAAAAATAGAATTCGAGTGAAAAATTAGAAAGGGCTCATTTTGATTTCATCCCATTGAAAATCAAAATAAGGGAACAACTCCGTTCGTAAGAACAAAGAGAAGCAGATCTATTCTATACCAGATAAGCCCATACGGCACCTTGCAATATAGGGGGAGATTGCATTAGAATTGATCAAAGAATAAGTGAATATATTCACTCACGAATTTGTATTAAAGTACACCAATAAAATTTTTTATTATGATGAATCCAAATGGCAATTACAGATGGAAATCTATTGTAACATCACTATGTTACGATAAATTTCGAGACGTAGTCCAATTCTTTCTTGCGGACTACGTTATAAATAACGTTACGATATATAGCATATGTCGCTGTATTGTGCTGCTTAAAAAAGAGCACATTACTAAGGAAGAATGTGTTAAAATGATACATTTTTTCGTATCTGGACGACAAAATGCTTGTCGAGTCGACCCCT
>JAMFTS010002861.1:0-17500 GCA_028095005.1 Rhynchospora pubera
CAAACGCACGTGGAAAAGGATATCTTTGATCGGGTCCACAATGGTTCCTTCATACACAAGTCGTCTTTTCCTGTTGTTATCTTTTCTAGGAGTGCCACTCTTGTTTTTTTTCATAAACAACATGGATTCGATTCATATTAATAAATTTTTGGATGTACAAAATCACTTGAAACTGATAGAATTAATGATTTCTAATTCGAATATTCTCTTTTGTATTTCTGACAGCTTTCTCTTTTATATTTTTTTCTATTTTTATGAGGATTACCATACATAACACAAAATCTCTCCTCCAATTCTTTGAAGTCGAGCTTCTCGATCTGTCATTATACCCCGAGAAGTAGACAGAATTACAATTCCTATTCCGCCTAAAATCTTAGGAATTCGTTGATATTTTGAATAAATTCGTAGACTAGGTCGGCTTATACGTTTTAAAAAAAGTTCTAGTTCTATATATTCCTTTTTGAGTCTTTCTATATCGTAGAGTTAAAATCAAGAAATTTTTTTGATTTTCTTGGTGTTTTCGAACATTTTCAATAAAACCTTCAGTTAAAAGTATTTTAACCACGCTTTCCGTAATATTTGTAGATGGTATTCGAACAGTTTCTTTTTTAGCCATGTCAGCATTTCTTATCAAAGTTATAAGATTGGAAATAGTGTCTTTACTCATGACGAACTAAGCTTATGGATTCTCGCTAATTGTTATGTAATCAACATGTTTTATTTTTTTTTCATTCGAGAAAGAATATATACCTGAGAAACAATCCAAGAATTTCATCTATTTCAAATAGATGATACCCAATAAGACTAGAAAATATATATATTTTCTAGTCTTATTTACTAGTGTTTATAATACATCAGGAGCTAATGAAAGGATTTTAGTAAAACGAAATTTTCTCAATTCTTCAGTGATTGCACCAAAAATCCTAGATCCCTTTGGATTTCCTTTTTGATCAATGATAACTGCTGCATTGTCATCGTATTTTATTATCATACCATCTTCGCGTTTCAATTCCTTACGTGTACGTACAACTACAGCTCTAATTACTTCTGATTTTTCTAGAGACATATTGGGAACTGCTTCTTTGATTACAGCAACAATGACATTACCAATTTGAGCATATCGTTGATTACTCGCTCCTATGATTCGAATACACATCAATTTTCGAGCACCGCTGTTATCTGCTACATTCAACATGGTCTGAGGTTGAATCATATGTTTTTAATTTCAATTTTTGAATTTCAGTACAAAAAGATAAAAAAAAAGAAGAAAGAAATATTTTCTTTCCATAAATAGAAATCTACACTTGCTTTTTAATCTTGAATACCTTATTTTTTGGTTTTCTTCTATATTTCTATTCTGAAATAAGAAATTGAGTTTGTATAGGCATTTTGTGAGCAGCTATTGAGATCGCTCTTCTAGCTACAGGTTCTGATACTCCACCCATTTCATAAAGTATTCGACCTGGTTTAACAACGCATACCCAATATTTTGGATCTCCTTTACCTGAACCCATGCGTGTTTCCGTAGTCCTAATTGTAACAGGTTTGTCGGGAAATATACGTACCCATATTTTTGCCCCACGACGCACATATCGTGTTATTGCCCTTCGCCCGGCTTCTATTTGTCTAGCTGTAATCCAGGTAGGTTCAAGTGCTTGAAGAGCATATCTGCCAAAAGATATCGAATTACCTCGACGAGATACTCCCTTCATTCTTCCTCTATGTTGTTTACGAAATCTAGTTCTTTTTGGGTTATAGTCGATGGTGAAATCTCATCTCTATTGCAAAACAGGACATGAGAGTTTCTTCTCATCCAGCTCCTCGCGAATAGGAATAAAAGGGTTCAATTTTGATTATTCAATCATTGAATTGAATTCAATTTTTTTTTCAATAAAATCAGAATAGTTTGATACAAAAAAATATACAAAAAAAGAAAGCCAAGGTGTGTGTTCATTTATTTCTATTTAATAGAATACACATAGAATATGATGTTTGTTTTATAATGAATCTTTTCTTTTCTGATTTTGATTTCTATTGAATGAATTGTGTTCAAATATTTTGATTCCGTGAATCAATAGGTATTTCGCGGGGCGAATATTTACTCTTTTCTCTTTCATTTTTTTCTTTCATTCGTAAGTTTCATTCATGACTTTCAGAAAAATTGAAATTTTTTTTGGTTTGTTCCGCCATCCTACCTAATGAATTCTTAGAATTTGTTTTAAATAGAATTCTATAAAATCACAGGTTCTGTCGTTCCCCTAGCTTCTCTATTCATGATTAGGCCCAAACTCTACAATGGAGCTTTCAACAAAATTTGTTTTCAAGTTAATTTCCTTAGTTTTATTAACTCCAGACTCTTTATTCTTTGTTATTTTATTCATATTTCTCTTTTTTCTTTATTTTTGAATTGGATATTTGATTAAGAATAAAATGAAAAAATTTGATGCTTTGTGACACTGCTTTTTCTTTTAGTAATTTATAGACCATACATAATGGGATTATATAACATGGATATTTTGTTCTTTCTTTCTATCAGCCTTCCTTTTATCCACACCCCCTTTAGTTTGACTTAGCAAAATCGGATTTTTTCTCTATGAATTAGAAAATAAAGAAGAGATTTCAGTTGCTACAAATATATGATTTATTCATATAGTGACTGTTTGGGGGGATCTTGATAATACGAAGCAATAAGTTGGTTTTTAGTTTTTTTACCTTGAAATAGAAACAAGTTTTGAGTAAGGGTTAGTTGATTTTTTCAGCCCCCGCTTGAAAATGTTAAACTTTTCAATTTGAAAGAAAAAACTAACGAATCACACACTAAGCATAGCAATTATACTAAATAAAAAAAATCAATGAAATTATTATTTAACCCTAACTAATTCGAACTGCTTGTTTCTCTTTAATGCAAAAGAATCCATGAAAGAATTTGTCTTTTTTTCTTCTATCATTGCTATCAAATAGAAAGAAAAAGTAAAATATATATATATATTTGTTTGCAACTTTTCTTTCTCTACTTTCTAAATATCCAAATTTTTAGGCCTAGCACTCCATAGATTGTTTGAATTGTATGAGAACCATAATCTATTTTGCTACAAATTATTTGTAGGGGAAGTTTACCTTCTCTTTTACCTTCTTTACGTGCAATATCTTTTCCATCGATACGACCTGCGAGTTTTACTTTTATTCCTTTTGTATCTGTTTTTCTAGCTAAATCAATAGCTTGTGCCATTGTCTTTCTATAGGGGACTCTATTTTTTAATTGTAAGGCTATATATTCTGCAAGAAGATTAGGTTGTCTATAATGTATTTCAGCTTTTTCGAGGTGAACAGTGATTTTTCTGGGGCTGGGGTATACAGAATAAAATTCTTGTTTTTTTATATTTTCCCGGAAATGGGCCAATGTGTTTTCTTTGAGTAAGAATTTTGGCACGAATCCGCTATATATTTTTATTCGTATAAATGGTTTTTGTATTTTATTTGCTTGTTTTTCAATTTTTATTCGTACAATTCCTTCGAAGCCTAAGGGAGGTATTCGAATGTTTTCATATTTTGTATTCCTTTGGTTTACTTCTTTGACAACCATTTGGTAATATTTGTTGAGCCTATATTGTACATAATTCTTGAAAAAATCTCGTATTTTTTGATCTTCTTGTATACCCGTAGCATATTTTTTTGGTTCTTCGAACCAAATAGAATGATGACTTTGGGTTGTACCAAGTCTGAAACAAAGTGGATTTGTTTTTTGTCCCATAATTCCTCCCTATTTTATTTTTTTATCCATATTTTTGGAATTTCATAGGAATCTAAATCTTAGATTGATCTAAGAAAGATTTCGGTTTTTCCTTTAGTACGATTGTTATATGACACGTGGTTCTTTTTATTGGAAAACTATGTCCTTGAGCACGGGGTCTTGCCTTTTTTTTAATAGCACCTCTATTGACTTCGGCTTTACTAATGAATAAATCCGCTTCTTTTAAACCCATATTATGATTTGCATTTTTTGCTGCAGAATAAATTAATTTAGAAATGGGATAAGATGCTTGATAAGGCATGAAATATAGTATTATAAGTGTTTCTTGATAAGAACGTCCACGAATTTGATCAATGACTCTTCGTGCTTTGGAAACAGAAATATGGATATGTTGAGCTAAAACCTTTACTTCTTTACCTGAAGTTAAACTCGAGTTCTTTTTCATAGGATTTTCCCCTAGCTTTTTCCAATTTTTCATAAGATCTCCTTAATATTTGTTTGATCCCTATTTTTTTTTATTCTTCATTACAGATTTTTTATCGTTATCGTTTCTTGCATCTCTCGCGAAATTCCGTGTAGGCGCGAATTCTCCCAATTTGTGATCTATCATAGATTCTGTTATATAAATAGGTATATGTTCCTTTCCATTATGAATACCGAATGTATGGCCAACCATTGAGGGTAGAATGTTAGATGCCCGAGACCAAGTGACTATTATTTCTTTCTCCTTCCCCATTTTGATTTTTTCCATTTTTTCGAATAAATGATTAGCTACAAATCTTTTCTTTTGATTAGCTACAAATCTTTTCTTTGGATTAGCTACAAATCTTTCCTTTGGATTAGCTACAAATCTTTCCTTTGGATTAGCTACAAATCTTTTCTTTGGATTAGCTACAAATCTTTTCTTTGGATTAGCTACAAATCTTTCTTGTTGACCTATCACAGCTGATTACTCCTTTTTTGACATGGTAAAGATTGGCATTCTATGTCCAATATCTCGATCTAAGTATGGAGGTCAGAATAAATACAATAATGATGAATGCAAAAAAGAGAAAATCCTTTAGCTAGATAAGGGGCGGATGTAGCCAAGTGGATCAAGGCAGTGGATTGTGGATCCACCATGCGCGGGTTCAATTCCCGTCGTTCGCCCATCCCATCGAATTTTGGAAATTCGATTTGGAATGTTCCTATTTACGGCGACGAAGAATCAAACTATCACTATATTTTCTCCTTTTCCTACTTTTTCTTCCAAGCGCAGGATAACCCCAAGGAGTTGCGGGTTTTTTTCTTCCAATTGGAGCTTTTCCTTCACCGCCCCCGTGGGGATGATCCACAGGGTTCATAGCTGCTCCTCTTACTACAGGACGCTTACCTAGCCAACACTTCGATCCAGCTCTACCCAAACTTTTTCGGGTCACCCCAACATTACCCACTTGTCCGACTGTTGCCAAGCAGTTTTGGGATATCAAACGAACCTCCCCAGATGGTAATCTTAATGTGGCCGATTTACCCTCTTTTGCAATCAGTTTCGCTCTAGCACCTGCTGCTCTAGCTAATTGTCCGCCCTTTCCATGTTTGAATTCTATGTTATGTATGGTCGTGCCTAAAGGCATACCGGTTGAAGTAGATTCTTCTTTTTTATCAAAAAAAACCCCTTCCCAAACTGTACAAGCTTCTTCCAAAGCATACGGCTTTCTAGATGTATATGATGATATCGAAAAAAATAGATCTTTTCATCGTATAATGAAGTATCACATGAGTGGATATATAGGAATCCTAATCTGCCGAATCATTCATGTTATCATCTTCTACATCCTAGGTCTTTCCGTTCCGTCATCTGGCTTATGTTCTTCATGTAGCATTCAGACCGAATGACTCTATCAAATTACGTCGATACTTCCACATATTACGGGTAACGTAGGAGACATCTCTTCGGGGGATCTTCATTACCACTGCTTAGCTTTCAATTCGCCTCTGACCATCAAATGAAATGTGAATAACCCGTCCTCCTCTCTTTGAAAGAAGAGGCGCTTCCGGTTCGGTACGTGCTTCAAACAATTTTCTCCATATTACCATATCTCTAGAGTCAATAATTCTCTATTAGAAACTACTGAACTCAATCACTTGCTGCCGTTACTCAACAGTTTTCTGTTGAGGTCTATTCCATAGAGGTACTCCAATTGAATCAGTGATCGATTTCTAGGTTTTGTCGTAAACCTAATTGGTTACTTCCAATTACGTAAATCAATAGTTCAAACCGCACTCAAAGGTAGGGCATTTCCCATTGATATAGGAACTTCTGCACCAGAAACAATGGTATCTCCAATTATAGCCCCTCTGGGATGTAAAATATATCTCTTCTCACCATTCCCGTAGTGTATAAGACAAATGTATGTATTTCGATTAGGGTCGTATTCTATGGTTACGATTCTACCAGATATGTCTTTTTGATTCCGTCGAAAATCGATTTTACGGTATAGACGCTTATGACCCCCCCCTCTATGCTTTGCGGTAATGATTCCTCTGACATTACGACCTTTACTACAACGATGCCGTCCATAGATCAGATTATTTCGTGGATTGGATTTCATTTGACTGTCTACAGCTCCATTGCGTGTACTTGGACTAGAAGTTTTGTATAAATGTATCGCCGTGTTATTAAGTATTTTTCTTGAAGTTCTTTTCTTTAGAATCTCTAGAAGAGGTGGAATAGAATAACCTGATGGAAGCGTAATGATCATATGCCTGTAATGGATTGCATGTCCCATAATAGGTCTCTTCGACCCTTTCGGGGTAGTCGATGGCTATTCATAGCCATTACCTGAACACCAAAGAAGAGTTCAACCCAATACTTACTTGATTTCTGTCTTAGTTGATCCTGATTCGGCATTAGAAGTATGTATATTGATTCTTCCCCAATAACCGAAGACTTTTTCCTGTAACTACTCCATATTTGATTCCATCCATAACTCCAATTTCTTCCCTATGAGTCCCAGTATTGATCAGGATTCGAGTTCTTAATCTTCCTATGTTATGGTATGAATATACCATATTCAATTCGTTATGGATGGATGATGAGATCCCATCCATAGAGAGCCAACTTATTGAACATTCCCATTAGGGTGCATCCAGTAGGAATTGAACCTACGAATTTGCCAATTATGAGTTGGGTGCTTTAACCATTCAGCCATGGATGCTGAATCTAAGAGATATTATCATAATCTAAAAGATGTATGATCATAATCATACACATTGGATCAAAAACGGGGTCAGAGGGATCAAAAACCGCTAATTCGTATAAAGCCATCGAACCGGCCCAACCAGCAACTAGAGCTGTGTGCATTATATGAACAGAAAGCAATCGACCGGGATCATTCAATACGACAGTATGAACACGATACCAAGGCAAACCCATGGAAATACTCCTTAAGAGAAATAGAAACTATGTCACTTTATTTTATCGCATTAAACTCAAAAGACTATATACTGTGTACCTCACCTTTTTGCAGTAGATTCTGTATCAGAAAGGGCTCATTTTGATTTCATCCCATTGAAAATCAAAATAAGGGAACAACTCCGTTCGTAAGAACAAAGAGAAGCAGATCTATTCAGTCCAAGGCGCATCGGAAGATTGCATTTTTATAGTTAAACTGATCCATCGAATGGATCAAATATTAAGTGAATATTTTCACATTTTTTTATTTTTCTTTTTTTTTTTTATAGTGTAGGAGGAGCATGAAAAATTCCAAATTGAGTATTTCGAAGTTGCAAGACGTAGTCGAAGTCTTTGTTTCAGACTACATTTTGAACAGGGTGATAATCTTTCACTTATGTTCGTTTATGGTTATGCTTAGTACGAAACTCATTACTAACGACGAATGGTTACAGAGGGTCGATTTTTGGTTATCTAAGCGAAAAGATGCAAAAAGTGTTACTCCAGTTAACACTAAAACTATCTCTTTTAGTGAAAATTGTTTTCGGCGCAGATATGTCTTCTATGGACATATAGAAGAGGGTAGAGAAGCACAATTGTATAAAAATTGTGCAAGAACTTCACGTGCACACGCTCGTTTAAACGGAATCCTTTTAGATCAACTTTGTGAATTTCTTGTTCAATTCAAGAATGAACAAATGAGTCTGAATGAGATGACTGAGCGTTTTCGAAAAGAGCTTAGTGCAGCGATTATAAATCGCTGCATATACTTTGAACACAAAGTAGAGCTTTATGATATTAAAGTAGAGCTTTATGATATTTTCACTTTAGTCGATCTTTTTGTGGACATTAACGCCGACTTAGGATTGTGCAATTTGTTTTCTGAAATTATAGAAAATGCAAAATTGGATCAATCCATTAACCAAACCATCAATAGATCTTTGAAAATGGAAATATGCTATCCATTCGATAGTATCTTTCCACCCTTCTTAATCAATTTTTGTAGGAGCAAAAATCTCCTTTTTAAAATAGTGCTTTTAACTTTTCTTTGTTCCGAAGAGCGCATTTCGATCGACGAGTTTATATCTTATCTTGAAAAGCTTTACGAAGCGGAATTCGTTCCATTGATAGAGGCCAGTAATCTGGCTAACGGGCCCCGCCAAATTCAGAACAGGTTTTTAGAACCTGGGCACAATAATTCTATTCACACAATACAATTTTATAACCTTGCGAAGTCTTATTGTATTGATGAATTGAATATGATTCAGGTACAGTTGAAACGAATCCACTCTAATATGGCCGGGTTACGAGCCGGCCTTCATTTGTGCTCCAAGGAGCAAGTGTTTTTGTCTTGTAAAAGCGATTTGAGAGTCTACATGAAGTCTTATTGCAAACAATTCAAAAAAATCAAAGAAAATTTTGAAAAAAATCGCGAAACATCGGACATATTTGATTACTTTATTCAAACGCATGTCGATTTCGCGATATGCATTCATATATTCGAAATTATGAATGCTACGATACGATGGAATGATCCAGGTTGGTTGGATTCATCGTCTGAAGATAATTCAGACGATGATTGGAGTGATCTGATCAAGTTTGGTATTGGAATTAAGAAAAAAAACTTTGATCCACCAAAAATCCCG
Organism: Rhynchospora pubera; assembly: GCA_028095005.1. Taxonomy (NCBI): domain Eukaryota; kingdom Viridiplantae; phylum Streptophyta; class Magnoliopsida; order Poales; family Cyperaceae; genus Rhynchospora; species Rhynchospora pubera. The sequence continues at coordinate 8,831 of JAMFTS010002861.1, forward strand.
GGTTCAGGGAGGTAAATGTTTGAGAAAAGGTCAAATTTTAGCAGACGGTGCCGCTACAGTTGGTGGGGAACTCGCTTTAGGGAAAAACATATTGGTAGCTTATATGCCATGGGAGGGTTACAATTTTGAAGATGCAGTACTAATTAGCGAACGTCTGATATATGAAGATATTTTTACGTCTTTTCACATTCGGAGATGTGAAATTAAGACTTATGTGACTGAAAGAATCAATGATTCAAATATTAAACAATCAGTGAAGAAATATTACCTAATTTTCTAATCAACAACCAATACCTAAAAAATAGAAGTCAAAATGAAAATCATCATCAGCATTTTTTGTAGTAAAATAAGGATAACATTAATACTCTTCATAATAATCTTAAAGAAAAGTAGGAACTCTATGAAAAAAAAAAAGAAAAATACAGCACATGATTGGATATCCAGCTGGATCTTGGACTGGAGAGAGATATTAAGAGAGATCAAGAAATCTCACTCTTTCATAGACATTTTTTTCGACCAAGAACGCTTTATGAGACTCTTTGACTCCCGAATTTTGGGTATCCTATGTTCCAAAAATTCCCAGGGTTCAGGAAGCAATCGATATTTAACCAAAACAGGTTTAATAACTCGAGATTCCAGGATCAAAAATGTAGTAAAACGTGTCCATGGTGTCGTCAAAAATGTGGTAAGGGGTGTGATGCTACTTGTACTAGGGGTCTGTTTATGTCGTCTTCAAAATCGAAATATAGTTGAACGAAAAAATATCTATTTGAGGGGGTTTCTTCCTATACCTATGAATTCGGTTGGATCTAGAGAAGAATCTTCTAATATTAATAGATTTGTAATTTCGCTTTTGTATCCTCCAAAAGGATCTTCTAATCAATCCATACATCATTTCGATTCCATTAGAAATGAGGATGTGGAACGAACAGAGATAGAATCAGGTCGATTCCCGAAATTTCTTTTTGGATCTTCCTCAAAGTTCCGGCTATCCGCAGAAGGTGAAAAGCGGATGAATAATAATCTGCTTCCGGAAGAAATCGAAGAATTTCTTGGGAATCCTACAAGATCCATTCATTCTTTTTTCTCTGACAGATGGTCAGAACTTTATCTGGGTTCGAGTCCTACGGAGAGGTCCCCTGTAGAGAAGGCTCTTTGGAAGAGAAAATTGGGTGTTTCTTTTGTCCCCTTCAGGCGGCGATCGGAACATAAAGAACTGGTGGATCTATTCAAAATAATTAGGTATTTACAAAAAACCGTCTCAATTCATCCTATTTCCCCCGGGTATTCTATGATTCCGAAGGAGAAATCGAATGCAGAAGATCGATTTGCAGAAATGGTAAATCGATTCATTCTATCAATAACGGAGCCGAATAAGGATTCCATTGGAAAAGATAGTATGAATCATCGAACTAGGACGAAATCTACGATCAATCAACATTTATCCAATTGGGCAAAGAGTGAGAAGAAATGGTTCGACCCTTTTATTTGTCGAACCCAGAGATCCAGGAATGGGTATCCTGATGCATATAGCAAATGGTCGAATGAGTTCCAGAATCTCCAGGAAGATTTCCTGGGATATTTCTCTTCGAAACAGGAGAAGCTTCAAGTAGTCTTCGATCAATTACGAGATTTACGAGATCAATTACGATGCCATATCACTGATTTTTCGAGTTATTGGGATTTGATTGATTGGTCCGAAATTTTCGACATATACGAATTCACTTTCACTAAGTTATTTCTTGTCCTTTTGCCCATGGCACGTCTCTTTTTTCATAAGTTACTTAAGTTACTTATCTTTTTTCCTAAGTTTTTGTACTGGTTATATCCCCGATTCTCTGTACATATCGGGAATATCGCCATTCATAGTTCTGAGATGTACATTTATGAATTGAAAGATCCGATCCAGGAGAAGTCGTTCGAACCACTACGTCTTCAAATCGTTCTTTTGAAGAAATTGAAACCCTTCTTATTGAACGATCATAATACTTCTCAAAGATTGGACGATCATAATACTTCCCAAGGATCGAAATTATGGATCAATGAAGAAAGAATATTCCCATTTTATTTCAACGAAATATCAAAGTGGATGATTGACTCATCCCATAGTAGAAAGAATCGCATGAAATCCTTTGATAACACGGATTCCTATTTCTCCATCATACCCCATGATCGAGACAATTGGCTGAATCCCGTGAAAGCATTTCATAGAAGTTCTATGATATCTTCTTTTTATAAAGCAAATGGACTTCGATTTTGGAATGATCTACATCACTTTTGGTTCTGGGTCTCTTGTAAGAAAAGATTTCCCTTTTTTGTGGAAAAAATTCGTATCAATAATGAGGATCTTACATATCGAAAATTCCTCAATATCTCATTTATTCGCAACAAAATAGTTTCTTTGTACGTCGGTCAAAAAAAACATTTTGTTTTGAGTCTTTCTGCAAGGGTATCTGACATAAACATACCTCAGGATCAGGATTTTCCAAAAAGTAGCGACAAAAGAGAGAACTTGTACAAATCTTTCATGTATAAATTGTATCAAAAATTCTATAATAGATTCTATACATCTTTCATTTTTCCAAGAACTCTTTATGCAATTCAATCCGATCCAGTCGTTTTTAGAGCTAGTTCCTCGATCGCGGACCTTTTAAGACCAATTCAATCTGATCCAGTCGTTTCTAGAGCTAGTTCCTCGATCGCGGACCTTTTTAGATTGGAAAAAACTTTTTGGCAATCTTTTTCAGATATGAATCGATCTGATTCAAAAATGAAGAACTTGCATCAGTATCTCAGTGTCAATTCAAACATGGACTGTGGATCAAATCCATGTTCTGAGAAATCTTTACCATCCGGAAAGAAGGAAAAAAGGAGTCTTTTTGGTTTTCGAAGTAAAAAGAAATACGTTAAAAAAAGAAATATCAAAATAATCAATAAAAAAAAACTTTTTTCTGTAAAACTTTTCGAAGGGAATATTGAAGAAAATATTATTTACTTAGAATGGACTATTTACAAAGAATGGCTGCTCACGATCTTTACTACGAGCGGGTTCAAATATTTCAGATTCATCCTTTCCGAGATTTTTTCCTATTTTATATTCCCAACCGTGATATCCAAAATTCAAGATATTCTGGATATACCATGGGTATATCTTGAGAAGATTTTGATGAAATGGACTCTGATAAGTGAGAAGATTTTGATGAAATGGACTCTGATAAGTAAGAAGATTTCAAATCTTCATTTAGTACAGCTACTCCGAAAAAAGACTAATCTGTCTCGAACAAAGACTGATTCTTTTAATGGGTCTTCTCCTTTTCTTTCTTGTACATTTTCATTATTCTTCTCATATAGGAATAAGTCATTGATATCGGCTGAGTTCCTCTTTTCAATTCTTTTCCTTCTTCTTTTTGCTGGATATCTCGCTTGTAGAGGTCTTACCTTCATTTGCAAAACCTGTCGTCAGTTATTTCTAGATTTTGAAAAGATCAAATCTTGGGCAAATCCATCATGCTTCATGGAGTTGGAAAAACTTAGGGATAGGTATCCTATATCTTCTTTCAGGTCAGAGAATTTAGAGGATCCCTTTCCAGTTATTTTCCAGGATCCCATTGGATTTATAGAGAATCCCCGTCCAGTTATTGCTATTCTGCAAAAATACTATGTTATTCTGGAAGAATACATAGGAGAATTCTTCAATTTTCTGATAGAACTAGGATACCTACTACTTTTTCAGGAAGAATCTGAGAATCGAAATCGGATCGATTTGCTCATCTCTTATCTCACCTATCGCATAAGTTCTTTCATAAGTCTCATCCCAAATAATTTCATCAATCAAATCATTTTTTTTATAAATACGAGACATCTAAGTCCTACAAGTATAGAGATGTATTCATTGATAAGGAAAAGAAAAAAGGTGGGGAACTGGGATGATGAAATAGAATCCTGGGTGGCGGACACCGATTGGGTTGATGATCAAGAAAAAGAATTTGTGGTTCAGCTCTGCACCTTAAGTACAGAAAAAAGGATTAATGAAATTCTATGGAGTTTGACTCAGAGTAATCTTTTAGATGAAATAGTGGAACAACCTGGATCCAATTATTTACGGTACTTATTTGAAATGCAGCAAAAGGATCTATTGAATTATGAGTTCAATAAATCCTGTTTAGCGGAAAGACGGATATTTCTTGCTTATTATGAGACAATAACCTCGTGGGGGACTTTTCATTTGTCATCTCGTCCAACCCCCTTTTCGCTTCGCTTAGCCCCGTACCCTTCTAGGAGTGTTTTAGTGATAGGTTCTATAGGAATTGGGCGATCCTATTTGGTCAAATCCCTAGCGAAAAATTCTTATCTTCCTTTCATTAAGATATATCCGCTCGAGTACCGGTATTTATACGATTACGATTGCGATTTTTACGAGGCGTCTTTTTGGTCTTTTTTGGATGGTGAATCATATTGGGTTGGAGGTGAATTCGACGACTGTGAGGATGAGGGTATTACTTCTATTCCTTTTGATGTTGATGATTTTGATGTTGATGATAGTGGCGATATTGCTAAGAATATTAATTTTGATAAGATTCTTTTCAATATGACACAGGATAGGCTAACTAGCAATAACCCATTTTATTGGGATATGACCGTGCAATTCGATTTGGCAAAAACAATATCTCCTTGTATAGTATGGATTCCAAACATTCATGATCTGGATCGGGATGAGTTGAGGTATTTATCCCTCCATCTAGAAGAGAGCTCTCTTTCCAATTCCAAGGATCGTCAAAGATGTTTTACTAGAAATATTCTAGTTATTGCTTCGACTCATATTCCCCGAGAAGTGGATCCCGCTCTAATAGGCCTGAATAAATTTAATACATTCATTAAGATACGAAGGCTTACTATTCCAGAACAACGAAGGTACTTCCGGATTCTTTCATATACTAGGGGATTTGGCTTGGAAAATCAAATATTCGATAGTAAGAAATTTGGGTCTATAACCATGAGTTCGAATGCACAACATCTTGTAGCACTTAACAATGAGGTCCTATCAATTAGTATTACACAGAGGAAATACATAATAGAAGAAACGAATTCAATTCGATTCGCTTCTTTTAGACAGACTTGGGATTTTCAAACTCACATAAGATGGTTTCAGGATCATAGGATCTTTTTGTATCAGATAGGAAGAGTTTTTGCACAAAATATATTTCTAAGCAATTTTCCCATAGATCCTATATATATCTATATGCAGGACCCTATCGCGAGGAATAAAATATGGAGTTCTTATTTGTACAAATGGTACGTCGAACTTGAAACAAATTTGAAGAAAATAACGATACTTCTTTATCTTTTGAGTTGTTCTGCCGGATTGGTCACTCAAGATCTTTGGTCTTCACCCGGACCCGATGTCAAAAATTGGATCACTTCTTCTGAATTTCTTGAGAATGATTCTCAGCTAGTTCAGAACCTATTAGAATTAGAAGGCTTTCTGGTGGGATGCTCATGGATAGAAAAAAATAGCAGTGAGACATTACTTCTTCGGTCCGAACCAAAGAATCCGTTAGATATGATGCAACAGAATTCTTTTTCTACCCGTTATCGTAGTAGATTGAGAAATGAAATAGAAATAAACGAATCGGAGTTTGAAGAAGAGCATGAAGCCGTGAACCCGCAGAAGATAGAGAACGATTTCTTCAATGAAAATCAAATAGAAATAGACATAGTCCGGTCTCCTAGAATATTTCGCTATATATTTGATAATCTCGAAATTGAGAATATCAAAAAGCTTATAAAATCGGGACTTCCTTATTGGGCCGAGTCATTTCAGGGCAACTGGCCTTTTTATCTTGAGGAAGATCAGCTTCAAGAGGAGGAGCTTCAAGAGAATGATTCGGAGTTCTCGGAGAATGAAACAATTCAGCACCAGAAACAAGACAGATTTTCAAAAGAACAAAGCTTTTTTATAATAAACCGATTTATTTGGGAACCTTCGGAGCCATTCTTTCTCGTAGTCATATACCTGTACTTTTGGCTTTCACCTCGAGAATTTTTTTCAGATGATCATTTAGATGAGAAGAGTCCTGACCTAAATAAGCATCCTTCTTCATATATAGAAGAAGACAGTTGGTTCCATAAGGGAGAAAAGTACTACGAATTGTTGGGGCGTCGTCAGAGATGGCAAAGAAGACTTAGAATCAATAGTTCCTTATCTAAAGGATCTTTCTCCTCTCATATTCTGTTCGAGAGTTATCAGTATTTAGCGAATCTGTTCCTATCTAACGAAAGGCTATTGGATCAAATGACCAAAATATTGTTGAGAAAGAGATGGCTTCTCCCGGAGGAAATGAACCATTTGATTTGTGGAACAGGAGAAAGATTTCCCATTCCTTATCCGTAAAGATATGTAGCCATGAAAAAGGGAAAAGGCCTAGCGTGGAAGAGGATTGGCCGGGTGGTTGGTAGAGTCGTGGAAACACTTGTTTATTCGATATTTTGGACCTTAGTTCATACAAGCATAAATTTCAATCTTAGATCAAAGCACTATGTACGGATGATATAAACTGCCTAAACAAGAATTCCTTTCTTGTTTAGGCGAACAACCAGAGTAGAAAAACAGAGTAGAAAAACGGATTCATTCGGATCGACATGAGGGTCCAACTCCATTGGATTGCCAGAATCCATCTTGTATATTTGAAGCAGGTTGACCCCCGTGCTTCTCTCATGGTACAACCCTCTTCCTGCTGAGCTGAGCCCCTATCTCCTCGGCCCACAGAGGAAAAATGTAAGGCTGGTGCTCAAAATTCATTACGGAAGAAAGGACTCACAGAGCCAGGATCACTAGGGGGATCACTAACTTCTACTAAAACGAATACTAATATAATAGAAAAGAACTCTTTTTTCTGTATACTTTCCCCGGTTCCATTGCTACCGCGGGCTTTACGCAATCGATCGGATCGTATAGATATCCCTTCAACACAACATAGGTCATCGAAAGGATCTCGGACAACTCACCAAAGCACGAAAGCCAGAATCTTTCCGAAAGTTGATTCCTATTTCAAGAGTGCATAACCGCATGGATAAGCTTACACTAACCCGTCAATTTTGGATTCAATTGGGGATTTTCCTTGGGAGGTATCCGGAAGAAATTGGAATGGAATAATATAGATTCATACAGAAGAAAAGGTTCTCTATTGATTCAAAGGGTATACCTATGGGATAGAATAAGAAAAATCGAAATGAAATGAAAGAATCCAGGAAAAAAAGGAAATCGAAAAAAGGAAATAGAACAAACAAATAAGTAGAAGATCGAAGAGCTCTCAAAATGACAAAATTGAAACTCAAAAAGGATCCTTCTTTCTAATTCTCTAAGGATGAGAGGCAAAGGGATTTCTATCGAGAAAGAGTTCTTGTTCTTATTTAGATAGAAGATCGTGATTTGATCCGCATATGTTTCGTAAAAGAGAAATCTTTTCCTTTGATCATAAATGAAAAGTCTTCAATTGGAATATGAAAACGTGACTGAATTGGTCTTAGTTACTCTTCGAAACGGAGTGGAAGAAGGGAAGAAATTCTCGAACGAAGAAAAGGATCCAATTACTTCGAAAGAATTGAACGAGGAGCTGTATGAGGTCAAAATCTCATGTACGGTTCTGTAGAGTGACAGTAAGGGTAACTTATCTGTCAACTTTTCCACTATCAACCCCAAAAAACCAAACTCTGCCTTACGTAAAGTTGCCAGAGTACGATTAACCTCTAAATTTGAAATCACTGCTTATATACCAGGTATTGGCCATAATTTACAAGAACATTCTATAGTATTAGTAAGAGGAGGAAGGGTGAAGGATTTACCCGGTGTGAAATATCACATTGTTCGAGGAACCCGAGATGCTCTCGGAGTAAAGGGTCGTCAACAAGGGCGTTCTAGTGCGTTGTAGATTCTTATCCAAGACTTGTATCATTTGATGATGCCATGTGAATCGCTAGAAACATGTAAAGTGTATGGCTAACCCAATAACGAAAGTTTCGTAAGGGGACTGGAGCAGGCTATCATGAGACAAAAGATCTTCTTTCTAAAGAGATTCGATTCGGAACTATTAGATGTCCAGGGTCCAATATGAAAATCATTTCAGAGGTTTTCCCTTACTTTGTCCGTGTCAACAAACAATTCGAAATACCTCGACTTTTTCAGAACAGGTCTGAGTCAAATAGCAATGATTCGAAGCACTTTTTTTACATTCAACTATGTATTTCGGAAACCTAAGGACTCGATCGTATGGATATGTAAAATACAAGATTTCCAATCCTAACAGGAAAAGGAGGGAAACGGATACTCAATCTCAAGTGAGTAAACAGAATTTCATACTCGATCTCATAGATCCATATAGAATTCTGTGGAAAGCCGTATTCGACGAAAGTCGTATGTACGGCTTGGAGGGAGATCTTTCCTATCTTTTGAGATCCACCCTACAATATGGGGTCAAAAAGCCAAAAAAAAAAAATTGATTCGTTTTTAGCCCTTATAAAAAGAAAACGGATTCTTTAACCTCTTTCACGCTCATGTCACGTCGAGGTACTGCAAAGAAAAAAACTGCAGAATTCGATCCAATTTCTTGTAGTCGAGTCGTTAACATGTTGGTTAACCGTATGATGAAACACGGAAAAAAATCATTGGCTTAT